>VYYJ01003300.1:0-17114 GCA_021029165.1 Cyphoderus albinus | reverse complement strand
ACGACAAAACAAGGACAAAAAAATATTTATTTAAAATTGTTATTATGGCAAATAATAACATTATCAAATTTCAATTTAAGGTTAACAGGTCACACGCAAATTTAGATTTTGCTTTAGATAGATGCTACCATTATTTTGAAATATATTTGCAGCCAAAGTTTCTTAACTCTGTTCTTGTCACTTTGTAACCAATTATAACGATTAAACACCCTTCGGTTTTGTCAAAGCAATAGCAATTTCTCAGCGAAATTGGTAAAATAATGTGGATGACAAACCATATTACTTATATAACCTCTAGGCCACTAATACTTACATGCATAGAACACGGAACGGAGAAAGTTGAAGAAAGTTAAATGGGTCATAAATATAAAATTAAAATGTCAATAAATAAATTGTACATTTATTTACATACAAACATATCTAATCATTATTAATTAATGGTATTGGTGGATGTTGGAATATATTTATTTGAGATAGCGATGCGGTGTATCTATGTTAATGTTAGAGTAGTAAGCACAGTATTCAAATTCAAACTCACTAAAAGTAATAGTCCTCATGACATTTTTGTTAGCACGTCACAATACTTTTAAGATTCTTACAAGACAGCTCGATTTTATCATCTGCACACATGTAGTTTCTTTCCAAACTTTGATTGTCACGTTATTGATTTCAAACTATGTAATTTTAAATACCAGTTTAGGATAGTAGGCAAAGCATCAGAAACATACATTTGTGTAAGAGTAAGCACTAAAATTACGGGTCTAGGATAAAATGCGGTGGTAAAAAGGCGGTTGGTCAAAACGCGGTGTAATAAACGCGGTATTGCAGAAACGCGGTGTTACACAAACGCGGTATGAGAATAACGCGGTGTGACATTAAGGCGGTGTATAAATAACGCGGTATGATATTTAGGTGGCGAAGAATAATCCGATGCATAGAAACATTTTATTTTTGAGAAAAATGCAAACATTCTCAGACGTTTACCATCAATATTCAAATAATGAAGTCGTCGCTGCAACGTTAAATAGAAGACGCACACACAGACGCCACATTGTATCTATACTGTTGGACATTGAAATTGTTATCGTTTGATTTTGGACGACATGTCTAAAACTAACAACAACTGCAAAGCATTTAACAGAGGTTTATTTTCTTTACTTGGGTTTGCACATCCAACCATATTTAAATTTATTGATGGGTTAAAGTATTGACAGAAGCCAAAATGGAACAGTTTCTTAACCGCAAACGGCAATCCTGAGCAACAGTCGCAACGCTACCAAAATATAAGAGAAATAGGGGGCAGAATTCACAGCCATAGAGCACTTGCGGTGCCTTGCTTATTGTATTTTACATATATAAATTTTTTAACACATGAATTCATTTAGTTACATATATTTATTTATTTATATTTTTATTTGACGAAATTATATTTTTCGCCACCTAAATACCTAGTTATTTAGAGCACCCCTCCGGTGACTCGCAATGTTGATTCGATTTCAGTTTACTCAAAGCAAAATCAGTTATAACAAAATCGGTTATAGCTGTTTTGTAGCAAATTTAATCAGCTTTAAGGTGTAACAAAGATGGAAGACTGACAACCCTTTTCAACTTCGTGGCGGATCATTTTCTCCAGGTGGCTCATGAAGCTCGCGTCAGAAGATTTTGCAAATTCCGACGCAGTTTTCACCCATAGATTATAGAACTGGCAAAGGGTCTTGGGCTATTCCTATAGAGTACAAAAGTGGCATTTACACCGTGCCCAGGATTATTCGATATGACGGAGGTGGACGGGTGTTGGGCGTGATTTCGTTATTCGCTACAAAAGATATTTTTCCCTTAAAAATGTCACCAAATTTTCTCACCTGTGAATCGAAGCGAAGTCGTGTCAAAACTTGACCTGGTCCATGGAATGATGCTCCTGGATGAAAGAATTCAGAATCTTCTTCAGGCGATGTTCAAAGTTAATTTTTGCGATCACGGTGCCGCGAGATATAAAGGACTTCAATTTGCCCCAAATTGGTACACAGTACGACATACAAGCTGCTATGTTTGAAATTTGAAAGAACACATCATTTCCTTTGGTGTAGCGTAACGTTAAGGGTCTGTGCTTTAAACAAATGGTGGGGATGAACTTTCTGAGGGGTCTGGGATGACACAATTTTGATCATCTATGATGACAACTTTTTTTAGCAATTTTTTGAACGACAGTGGTACGTCTTCTTTAAGGGTGCCCAGCTGTGAACTGGTTTGCTTGGATGCCACCATTTTTGCTCTGACATGAATCTCCTGCTTCCGAACTTTAAATAATAATTAAAGTTTCTTCGTTGAGGTGGGATTTCTTCGTCGTTTGCTAGCTTGGAGTTGAATGATGGCGTTCATACAACTGATTCACGGCCAGGATCTACTTCGGGGTTTTAATCTCAGGGAAACAACCACGGTGGATATTGATGTTATGTCTATCGAATTATCCACCCTTTTCTACTCATATGTTGATAGTTTCACACTTGGAACTCACTTTTTTTGAAGAACAGCCATGTATTCTTTTGTTACCTCTAGACTCTTTTTTGGACTTCTCTGTAAAACGGTTCGCGAGCTCCGTACTCCCCGGTCTTTTTAATTGTGAACGCAGCAGTTTGAAGCCTTCAAACTTGCACAGTTTGTTCACAATTAAAAGCTCTATCGACTACGTATAAAACCAACGTTAATGCACGCATTACTTCATTAGAGTAAACAGAGGAAAATTGACTGCGAGTCACCGGAGGGGTGCTCTATATACTGCGTTTGTGTAACACCGCGTTTATTACACCGCCATTTTACCACCGCATTTCATCCGGTTCCCTAAAATTACTAACAAGCAATTCATCTTTTGACATGGTAAAAGCCGGTGCGTTGATACACGCGAGGTTAATAAATTTCTCATGCAAACCGGTGAGATTAACAGAAACACAATTTGATGGTTTAATATTTATCACACAAAACAATAATAATAATTTTGAAGATGAGCGCTCTACTCTACTACTAAGAAAAAACCTAAAAATATTTTAATCAGACTATTTTGATAAAAAGCAAATCCAACGCTCAAATCGTGTGTCGTGATTGAAGCTAAGAAATCACCGGTTAATACTAAATTGTTAATTAAATCACGTTCCAAATATTCAGCTACGCTTTTACATCTAGCCTAATAAAGCAAAGACGTACCAATTTTGAAAAATCTATCAACTGTACATTCTTATTAATTGCTCTCGTGTTTTAATTTACCAAGAAATAAACTTTGCACACTGAACAATAAAAATTCTGTTTATTTACATATTTATCACGATAAACGATTGTTTATTTTGCACAGTTTGTTATATCTTCGGTTTGGATAATTGCTTCTAGTTTGCTTGAATGATTTGAACTTGAACAGTAGTAGATTATTGCACCAAAAATGTGTGTGTGAGTTTCTCAAATGCTTCGCAAAGTGCTCCATATTCCTAACACCATCACATCATGCCATGGTTTAAGGAAAAACACGAAAAACCCCTGTTTGTTCGTGAAATGTCTAAATAAAAAGTGAAAAAATGCCACGATTCATAATAATAGCAAAGACAGAGAATTTGAGTTTTTGAAGAAATTAATAAACGTAATTATTCATATGCTACTATTTAGTGTGGTTGTGCTGTGTAAGAAGAAGTTACTCTGCGTTTTCATGCCATGCCTCATTGCCCCGTTTGAAAGTAAGGGGTGTGATAATATGCTAATCGCAGTGGCCGTATCTATCCTATTACCAAAGCTAGTATGACGTCTTCCACTATGCAGTCGGACAGATGCCGACTTTTCGCTTAACCAAAAACTACTGCTACAGAGCTCGCAAAGTCATAAAAAATTAAACTGGTATAAACATGCACTCATATTCCTGTATAGTTGGGATAGTCTGAGGTATTGAAAATTAAAAACTACTATGTATAAGGATGTTCATTTTTAGCATTGCTTCTCCTTCATAAAACTCAATACAAATTAACTGAAACGTACTCAAAATTATATCATACAAAAAATGTCAGCGTATCTACATGATTAATCATGCATTTTACAATAGTTTTATTTAATAATAACAATAAAAATTATAAAAATTTATAAAAATATGTACATGGTATGGTAACCCTTGATTGTGCAAGTCAGTCAAATGTCAAAAATTAAAACGATGCGAATGATTTTATCGAGATGAACAGCAACTGTTTAAAAATTATGCCAAGAAAGGATGCACTGGCTCACATTTTTGTTTTTCTCAAACAATAAAGTGAAGTGGAATCGCAACATCTCATATCAGTCACTTCACGGTTCAAGTTGTGTTATTGGGGTTAGAAAACATCACATATATTGAACTTAATGAAACCAACGAGCAGAAACAAATGTATAGCTCTACTTTTACTTAAATAAGACCAAATTGTTTTATTCTCATTCGTCCGAGAAACAATTATCGTGAAAATTGTTTTTCTAGAGCACAAATTGGGCAAGCATTTCCTGGTTGCGACAATTTTATAACAAAACAGGTGATGCACAGGTAAATTGGAATAGGTAATTACTCGTATATTTCAGAAGCAAAAGAATCAGAATCAAAAGAATCAGATTTTAGAATGAGATGTAACAGGCATTGTTGGCGATCGGTTCGGGCCAACCTCGCATTTTTATCGCTTAAAAATTTGATCTAATTTCATTTAGAATCTGGCGCTTGCACTACTTCATACACTTTAATAAACATTATTACATTAAATGGTAATCAGTTGAGCAAAATAATAGACTTTTATTTTAACCACCCATATCTAGGTTTCAGTTCAAATACATTTAAGTACAAATTTTTACATTTTGAAAGGAAATCGTCAGTATCTGCACAAACTGCATTAATGGGTTTTCTGAATCTGCATTCATTTTTGAGTGAGCCGACAATGATAATTTGATGATCGTACGGTGCAATTCGCAACTTATCCTTGCGCAAAGCAAAGTAAGCTTTATGCTATGTTAAGTGAATACACAACACAATCTCTATCTGCCACAAACAGAGCGACTATAAGCCACTCTCAACGCAAGAGAACATTGGAAATGCCAATATTACAAAAACTTTGAACTGCTGGCTACTGGTAGTGGTGCAAACATATTGTTTTCCAATACCCAAACTAGTAGTCATTAAATGTAAGAAGGATGTGAACATTTCAGGGTAGGTTGTAGCTGCATTTACACGAATATATTATAAAGCCGCACACACTTTATTGCATATAAATAATTTGGGAAGGTGTGACTCACAAGGAAAGTTACGAAACCGCTATTTTGAGCTTACTTGACGAATCTATTCCTGCCTATTTGTAGGTGTACTTCAAAATGGCGCTAGGAATGTGTCGCACTTTTCTTTGCTATTTTTTACTCGTGGGAATTGGATTATTATTTTTGAGTTACCTGAAGATGTACAGCGCCAGGTATATGATAAATAAGGAACCTGACGTAAGTTAAAGCAATTGAAAATGTTGAATAATTTTAAGATTTCTAAACAGCATAAATGAATACATTATAGACACCTCTTATTTTATACCAACAGAAAATTTGACAGTTTCCATCTTCTGTGACCGATGTTAATATACTCACTAAAGTAGCGGACAAAGTTTACGTTCCCCATCATTATGAGTATATTGCCACACTTTTCTCCGCCGGATATATTTATCTACAAATTTTCTCAAAATTCGGAACAGTGTATCTCACTTTGTTGAGTCCTCACATTTTTGGATACTTCCAGGCAGTAATGATTTGTTCTCTTCTACAGCTAATTGGTTCAATTGGTTCTTTTCTACTTTCCAATTTGTTGTGGAAACCTCTTGTCTTAGGACTATTATCTACAAAAATGGAGATATACCGTTTGAAGGTAATTTGCTAAATCACCATAAAATACAAGTACAAACCGCAAGTTTTTATCTCTACGACTGTGATTTGTATTAACAGGCTCAGGCATTTGTGACAGGCTGTCATTGGTTTACTGTTGGAAGATATTTAGTTGCAATTCGTATTTTTCCACTACTTCCAAATTTTTTAATAAACCTCTTGGCTCCGATAATTGGACTTCCATTATGGATTTTTATTCTTGCTACTTATTTGGGATGTTTTCCAAATACATTTTTCGTTGTATTCCTTGGAACAAAAATACAAGATTATGATTCAATTCGCGACATGATGACCAGCGACAAAAGGTACTTTCTTCTCTGGATTAATCTGGCTGTTACAGCTGTTTTACTTTTTGACCCATTCGCCCCTTTCATTCATCAGAAAACAAGTGGAAGGTTAAACCCAGCAAGAAAAGATAGGAGAAAAACTCGAAATAGAAAAACACGGTAAAGTATGTATAAATGGAGATTGTTACTGGAAAATTTTCTAGTATATTATATTACTTTTGTATGAAGTTTTTGAAAAATCTACTTACTCCGAGTACTTACACTTGCGTTTCGGAGATAGCTGGCAAATACAACATAATGCTATATACTATATAATATTGAAAATATGATTATATTTAGGATTATAAATCTATGTCACTGTAGGCATATTAAATTTAATTTAAATGAGTTTAGTTATTGAATAATGAAATAATAACTTTTTGTAATAAATCAATAAATGTTAACATTGGCGTAATATGTAATTGCATTATACTGAGAGTAGTATATCTGTGAAATTGTCACCACAATATGTTAAAATTAAAACAGCAATCAAAGTCGACCACAAAATCAATTGAATAAATTGTATGCGTCACAAAACAATTTACGAATGATTTTATTTAAACATTTTTGTACCACAAAACATTCACCAGAAAATACTTCCACACTATAACATGTTACACAGTGGTTTGATTGAAGAATTTCGGATGCTTCCAGCATACAAAAAACATTTTCGTTTCAAAAGATCCAAGCTCATATAAAGTACCTGGAGTTTATGTGAAAGCTGCTGCAGTGACTAAATCCACTCCAACAAAGATTGTAAACTTAAAACTTTTGATTGATGATTATGATGCGTCTTAATTCTGTAATGTGATACATTAATATTTACTTATTTTGTATCTGCCATGAGGTTTTATAACTAACAGAGCTACAAGTTCCAATTATCAGAACCTAGATTATATTTTCAATTAATATGCAGCTTAACGCGACGACAATATTTCCATTACACGTAGGTCAAATGTTTCTCGTTTTGGCAAATGAAAATACAATTAAAAGCATTAATGTCTTGTCCTTTCAAGCATTATTGCTTTTGTCCGATATATATAAACGGTTGAACTTAACAAGTCCTTAATGTATTAAACCATGATAACGTAATTGTCCACATGTAACAGTTTTAGTTTGATTGAAGTAAAATTTATAACTGAAACCATAAATTAGTGGTGTCAGCACGCAGTAACGAATTGTACATATATATTTTACATTTCAAAATTATTTATTTTGCAAATTTCAGATAATAAAGTTTCCCCAATTTTAGATAGTCTACAATATGATTGCGCTTGAAAATGAGATGGTTAATTAAATTGATGGTATTGTATTGCAGGAATTTGTCTTCAAAATGAGGGAAAATGGAAATTGAAAATGTTGTGTAATATGCTTCTAAGGTTGAATGTTAAAATGGTGTTGGTGGAAGAAATTAAACCATCTAGCATGACCCCACTCGTCCACTGGATTGTCCAGCACATTTTTCCTCTTTATCCCTTTTTGGAGTCAACAGCCTTCTGCTTGCTGTCCTTTGCTGTTTCGTATTTGTCCATGCCGTGTACCTAAAATTAAATTACAGAAAATCATGTAGAAGTGGTTAAAGTAATTTCAGTACTACTTTCAGTATACTTTCAAAGAAGTGTGTCAATGGAAATTTGAATAGAAATAACGTACGGCGGATAACAAAAAGGCTGCAAAAAGAAGCAGCGCGGCGACGATTCCAAATTTCATTATGAAAAGTGATGTTTTATAGACGCACTACGGCAGTGGAAACTAGAGGAGTTTAAAAGAAATCTTTTGTTTTAAAATATGCAAGTGATGCATTTAAGGTATTAAAAAAGTTCACAAATACATACCTTTTTACTTCAATGCAGTGTAAATTTCAATCTTCACGTTGAACTGATTTACTTCGATGCTAATAGGAAGAGAGTGATGACGTGAGTGAACTCACATCAACCGTGTAATGGCGTATCAGATAATAAAAATCAAAAATAAAAGCCCATTAAATTATCGACTGAACATCCTGCGTCAGATTTGCTTAATTGCGTACAGTGGAATAAGCAAAAGAAGGTCGGGTATCAGTTAAAAACTAATTCGTGATCTTTTATGATGATCGGTTTACTTTAACAGTCGATTAAAAAATTAAAATATAGAATAAAAGTACGTCTACAATCCAAAATAACACCAATTAGGAAGATACAATCAATCATCAGAAAGGGATATGTCATAATCGTTACCGTCCCGTTCCCTAAGCTAAATTTGTCGATTGCGCCCAGGCTCCAGTGCAACTTCTACTGCCTCCATGCAAAACTGCGTCCAATAAAATGGAAGCTAGATATTTTATATAACAAGCGCGACTCAGAGAAACTTATTCTCTTTCGTGTGTCGCTCCAGTTCAATGTACAAGGTCAAATGACATATCAAGAATTCATAAATCAATAAATATCATATCATTTTCTACATTGCTATTTCTACAACCAGAGGTTTTAATACCCCACTCGCATTATAAGTAATTACAATTAGATATACCTCATAATCCACCAAATTAGATTACTGTTTTATACAGGGACATCTATTCAAAACCATTTTAGGATTAATAATATTTGTAAAGGAAAACAATTCTGAATTAGTATGTATTCTAAAATAAACTGAATTATGTTTACAAGAATGAATTTGATAATTTGTAAAAACAGTACACTTATCAACTGCTACTGTTACCACCTTATCTTTATTACAACAAAAGCAAAATGAAAGTAAAGACAAACTTTTGCCTGCAGTAGACATCTTTATTTACTTATCATTGCCATTGACGCAAACTTAATTCTGCTCATCTTACTTAACAAGTTAAAACTGATTTCAGTTAAGTTGAGACGGCAATGTTATATGCCGGACCAAGGATTAATATTGTCATTTTTGTCCATTTATGTCCAAATAAGACCGTAATAATTTATCAATGATTAATAATCATTGATTATTAATGTATGAGTGTGTGTTAATTAAAGTTATTTGATATTTATCGATTTATGAATCATTGATATATCATTTGACTCTGCAGGTTGAACTGGAGCGACACACAAGAAAGAATAATTTACTTTTGAATCGCGCTTATTATATAAGATAGCTTCAATTTTATTGGGTAAAGTTTTGCATGGAGGTAGTAGCCCTAGGGGAAAGAGGGCCTAGGATGCAATGTGGATTGGTGGCAATTGCCCCATGAGCGCAATCGCCCTATGGAGGCAATGGGCCTAGACCCGTCATAATATATTATTGTATAAACGTTCAGACAAGGGAGTCAGCATGATCATCATTAATTGTTTCTACAGTTTGAATAAAGTATGAGTAGTTTCGTCATACACAGTCAGATCAAAGCTGAGACAGTGGTATAAATTAAATATTGGTGTTCACTAAAAAGTTTTTGATATAATTGTTCGTTTATTGTTTGTAGGACTGTGATCTAATAAAACAAAAATTACAAAGTTAAAGTAATACAAAATTGTAAAAAAATCATGCTTACTTGTATTATTTACGTTTAACGGAGAAAATAACATAAAACCATAAAAAAAATTATAGGGTGAACTTATACGTATTGCTTTTTATATTACATGTATGTAACGTATACGTGCACAAATAGTTATAGTATGAATGCTTATTATTTTCTTTGTTTAAATAAATTATAATCTAGTAATTTCAAATGTATTACGCATAACCACCTTTATCTTGCTGTATTCATATAGAACATATTAACTAAATTGTCACCATTAACAGTTGAACTCTAAAAGCATTCCAAAATACTATTTCTACACCTCGCCAAATTGTTATTATTATTAGTAAACGTAGTTACGTAGTGTCAGTAAAAACAAAGCATAATTTGTGCTGCAGAAATTGATTAGTAAAAACTGATAACATATTCTTTAATAATATTTGTACTATATGTTATACAGAACAGTACAATACAGTAAAAACGGAAAGGATACAAAATTTTATATTACATATTATGTGTAAATTTCCAGTCTCACAAACAACTTAAACTGTAAAGAATTCAGATTTTTGCTTCGTTGTCCGGTGTTTCGTTTAACATAAACAAACAATTTTGTCTACATACATGGTCTTACCAGTGGAATCGCCTGGTATATAGCAATAACACGACAATTTATTAATACAAATGATCATTTTAGACACCAAGTAGTACAATCCTTAAATTATATTAGTCATACAATTGGATAATGTTATTTATATTAACGCAGTGCATAATGTGTGACATTTAAGCAGATATAATTCTAATAAACTTTTGGGCTTAAATCAGTATAACCTCTACATTTCTAGCAAAAGCACATGTCAGCATGAATATTGGTTATTTTACAATTTCCGTGAGACTGTCCTGTCCTCATGTTGAATGACCTTGCGCAAAGAAGGATTGAATAAGTAGGATGACGTTGGATGACACTATACCAAAAAACTTAAAAAATAAAATAAAATTAGACTTTGAATTTAGGCAGACAGTGCGACGTTTAAAACATTGGCTTACTCCAAAAATGAATTTCAGGCTGACTATTGTCGGGCCCATTCCCAAAGCTATCGGACGTCGTTTTATTTCATAGTTTCTACGGTCGAAGTCATGGTGATCTAACTCCAGAAGGATGCGAGCATCTTCGGATACGAACCAATCAAAGTACTTATCGACCTGCGAGTGTAAATGATTCAAATGACATTTAATTACTTAGAACATTATTTAGGAAAAATTAGTTAATGGAAGACTTGAAAATAGCAAGAAAAAATTGGCCAAAAGAGACAACTGCCAACCATTTTAAATTTAGATGCTTACCCGGTGAGCTATTTTCATCCCAATGTAAAATATTACGAATATCTTGGAAACATGAAGGATATAGTACATTGATTCAAACCAATTTCCAAGGAACACCAAATGTATTAAGTAAGATAGCATAAAAATCGCAGTGAGCAAAAGCGCCGGCCAGATCATTTTCCCCACATTGTTTAGCTCAGCAGTAACTACCATAAACTCGTCGTAATCGGCAAGAACCTTTTTCGCAAGCACCTTCCGCATCTCCAGTTCCTCAGGGCTTAACGGATTGCCATCTTTATCCTTTAACGTTAAGTGATCCACTCGCAAGGCTGTGTCGACATACCGCCATATGATGAAACCTATTACTATCAAATAATCAAAGGCACTAGTAAACGTGATTTGACCAATCAAATCCAGCACTACCGAGATGGTGCCAAAAATTAATGTTTCCAAGTTCCCATCTTTAATAAAAAAGCCTTTTTGTGTATTCGGTTCGGTTTCATTTTTAGGGATTATGGTGGAATTAATTGTTGTTGAGTTAATCAAAGCAAGGTTTGGCCAACTAGAATTGGCCATGCTGCCGTTCATCCAACCGATGGGAGTGGTAGTGTTTGTTTCCGGTTTCTCATTCTCAGCTAAAGCCCTTGCAAGAGCCCCTGGAACTACAGACTCGTACAACTCAAACTCATGCTCAATCCAAACACGTTCAATAGAATAGTCGTTTGCCTGTTTTAAGACAGTGCCGCCGGAAAATATTAATAGTACTCCAGTGATAATGGAAAACATTCTGAGTCCCTTAGCAGACTGTTAAAAATAGTTTCATTTAAATAGCACCTTTATACAAAAATCTATTGCCGTATTAGTATATTTAAATAGATTACGTACAAATCTAGATTTATTATTTGTTGGTGGACGGGTACGGCGCAAACCTTTAACTGCCTTCCCCACCGCGGGTTGACTCCACCAAATCAGGACAAAGTGTGCCACAAGGAGTAAACATATTGTTGATTGGAACGCAATGTTTACATACCAAAACGTGTGATCAGATTTTTCTTTCTCTTTCTCGTCCTTTTCCTTTTTTTTCTTGTCCTCTTCCATATACCAGAAAACCTTACGTATTTCCTTCCAAACGTTGAACATAGCCAGCAACATGATTAAAATAAACCTGGCCTATGTAACAAATACCAGTTTCAAAAGTGTGTTTGGTAGTAATGTAGTAATATAATGACAATCTATAAACGTACATATGAAAAAGCCATTGATGAATTACCTTTCCGCATTTTGTATTTTGGAGCTCCCCATCATCATCGACAGTAAAAGTTGAGAATCCAAGTTTGGCGTCGCACTTAATGGTTTCTTCAAATTGCATATTTACCTCATTTTCTGCCATTGATTTCCAACACTGTGCTACGTAGTTGGACATTTGCTTGACGCTTTCCGTTGGCTCGTCAGACTGCCCATTGATGGAAGCGTCGTCCGTCTGCGTTGCCCTACAAGAAGTATGCATGGAAGTGTCGTTCAATTCAGCTGTAGTCGGTGGCTGTTGTTGGTTGACCCCGGAAATGCCACTCATGTGAAGTGTTTTCTTGGGCTTAAATATGAGTAAAATAAGTATGAGTAAACTGAACATTATTTCTTACAAAATTTATTGCACGAAAGTTATGTCATATTTTGTTGCTGGCATGTTGTTGCGAATTTTGTTTGCACGTTCTTCTCTAACGTCTCCATTTATAAATTTAAATAGAGTTTGACTGATTTGAGTAGAAATCAACTCCTTGATACCATACTGCAAAATTGGTTAGCAACTAACAAATTACGAAAATGTACTATATCAAACACCACTTCTGTGACCCACCTGTTCAGTTATTACTTTCTCCAAGTTCCCACTAACAGAAGAGTGTCCATTTGATGGGCCATTGGCAAGCCCAGACAAATGTGGATCATTGTCATTTTCCAGTTTGACAATAACTTCCGCTTGAGCTTGATGTTTGTCACAAGCTGGTGATTTAGTATTATCTCCAGACACTATGATCTCGTTCATTTCAATTTTGTCAGCGCCTTCCAACTCATGATTTTCATCCTGGAAGAACACAAGGTTAAGATTAAAAATTTTACAGGGATTGACCCAGGCATAACCACTCGCCTTATTGTAACTACATCATCTACATCTCCACATATTTTGTAGTACAAGAAATATATTCGGTATTGAAGGTGTAAAGTTTACCATTTTAATCACTTTGATATGCCAAAGAAACAAAACATGTATGAATGTAATGTAAATGTAATGTTCGCGTAAAGAAATTAACAATTAATGACTACTCGTTTCGTTTATTTCTTGCGCGTTGAAGGAGTACTGTGTGCAAACAAAAAGAAGTTTTTTCTCACCGATCCAGTTAGAAATACACTTCCATCAGTTCCATCCGACAAAGACTTGCAAGTACTTATTGCCTCCAGTTGGTTCTCCACGTCGGGCGTTGTTGGTGTCCTTTCCCCGCGTCTGTTCATGAAGTCTTTAATTCTTCCCAAGAATCCGGTTTTAGGTTTTGCAGCCATTTTCACCGAATCGTCCAGCTTATGTTGATCTCTATTGGTCGTAATTTTGATTTCTCCGGGAAAAGCGGCTAACCTCGGTAACCGTCTTTGGTATTGCAGCTCATCCTTTCATTTACAAAAAAGTAATGTTTAATATGCGATTTAGCAGGCGTAGTTCAGATAAGCCGGATAAGCGTAGGTATGCAATTTGTGAAGTTACATGAAAATTAACTTCATTTTGTTTTATAATAATATATTGCAAATCTTTGTAAAATGTTCATAACCGAATATTTAATATAATTGATACAACTATCAAAATTAGTTTATTGGCTACAAGAACGAAAGGCATAAATGTACATGTAACTTACTTCTTTCCCTCGTTTTCTTATAGAAGGCATTATATGTCCAAAACAACCGGGACCAGGTTTTGTCATTCCCACTGCAACATTACCCGATCTTAAAATTGAAGCATCTTCATCTACATTTTCTGTTTGGGTTGCACGAGAGGTCCTGGATATTCCGACGTGGGTTTCAAAAGCCGAAGTACTATCAGCTAATTTTCCGGGTTCCTAGTTAATGGAATACATTATATTTGTATAAAAAGAAATAATATTTTTTCTACACAACCGGTATTGAAAGGTTTATCATAAACGTGAACATCTTCGTTTCATAATTTATCTAGTATATGAGATAAATGAGACGTAGCAGGGTAGCGACTATAGTTTAATTTTTTACAGTGAGTCGTAATCAATCAACGGTGATTACGTATTGAGGTCCTGCTGACGTCACGTAAACAAAAAGACGAAATGGCGGTTATTGAAAGTTCGTTTTATTTCTAATATTTTGGTGTATTGTTTATTACAATATTTTCCTGGGATTTATGTCCAATAGAATTAATACGCTGCGTGGTTGTTATTGTTTAACCCAACATTTCTTTGATCCGGAAATGCAATGGGGAAATTTGCGTAGGGCTTTAGATATACAAGTAGATAGAGCTGTTTGATAAAATACATTCTTTGATTGTGTATTGTAAACATTGCACTATGTGCTTTGTTCTGAATATAGCGACAAAGAACTGCATAGTGTGTGAAAGTGAAAATTGCCAAACAACCAAGGCGATTACAGAAGCGTCATAAAAGATTGGTTTCTTTTTGTCAGCTAACTTTCTGGGTGCCAATTTGATATAGTAGTGCATAACGTTTAATGCAAGCCAACTAGCATTGTAATTTAGTATTTTGCGTACGTAGTTATTTAGTTGGTTTCATTTTTAGTACAACGCACAAAATGTATTTCATAAAAATCAATAAAAAGTAAAAGACCGTGTTGACCAACATCGAATACCTGGTTCCGTTTATTATTTATGTATGATCTAAGCTAATTTAGACATCCACGTAATACGGTTTTGCATTTATCATCCTTCATGTTCCCCTTTTAATTCTAAGTGATTATTTAAAATGTTAGTCAGACTATATTTATAATATTTACAAGGCATGTTTGTCATGCAATAAGTGGCTGGCTTTGACAAAATAAAACTATCATAAATAGTTTATTGTAGTCCCCCTAATTATATTGAAATAAGAAGTTTAGTTTATATTGTTTTCGTTTTGTTTTTTAATAAAAAGTACATGGCTTCCTGTTTTGACTCCTGGAGCATAATATCCGGTAAAATGTGTTCTAAACACGAATGATTTGCTTTACAACTACACTCTGTGCCAAAAAAGAAAAAACGATAAAAATTTCACTCATAACTTCGAAGTAATTATTTTCCAAATTCTGGTTTCCAAAAGCACCAATTTTAAATGTGGCAAAAAGGAAAAAACGATCATAGTCTCATCAGCGCGTGGGAAGTGTATCCCAAAAAACAATCTGTTAAACTCCTACATATTGTGAGGTTGTGTTTATGCAACGTCCATTTATTAGCATTGGCAATAAAATAAATGTACAAGCAAAAGCAAATGCACATATAAAATGTAGGTTAAATAAATAATAATGTGCACAGAATTGGAATTAAGTCCGAGTCGCCGGATGCAGAAAGCGATAACGGTGACTCGACTCATAGCTCATGATTTTAATTTGGTAAAATAAGAAGAATCTTGTGGTTTTAAGACAATTAATAAATTGGTTATTTAGAGTAAAGTAGAAAGAAATAAAATAATGAAAAATGAATAAATCGACAGGAAAGCAGTGGTTTTGTGCTGGAGTTGAGTTTGCAATTTTAATTAGGAAAATTTGGTAAAAATGGTGCATAAAAAAGGATGCGAGAGATCAATCAGAATCAATCGATCAATTCAATAGTTAGTTAGTAGCAGTCCAAACCGATTTTCCTATTCAAGACGCCGGACTCGGAGAGGAAAGCGGGCCTAGACGTACCGTGATGTGGCAGTGGAGACTCCGGTGCTGATAACAACATTGGTATTACCATGATTGAGTGTTTACAGATAAACCTACATCGCTCAACAGCTGCGATGGCCAACTTAACCGAGAGGCTTACAGGTGTCAGCCGTGGCAGCTTTATTGCAATGCAGCAAGAACCTCCCACCTACAAAGAAAAGATTAGCGGGCTAACGGGCCTGGGGACAAGGGTTGCCTGTGAAAACAGGGGCAGTAGACCCAGGGTCGGCCTACTTATTTTTCGAGACATTCAGGTCTGGCCTCTAGATGAATTTCTGGGGCAGGACCTGGCAGCGGCGAGAATAAAACTCACATCCAGGGAGGTGATTGTAGCATCTTGTTATATGCCACACGACGTTTCTCAACCACACCCTCCAACAGAACTGAAACGATTAGTGCAGTGGTGCGAGACCGAAAAATTAGAACTCATCATAGGTGCGGATGCCAATTTCCATCATTATGCGTGGGGAAGTACCGACACGAACGAGCGAGGGGAAGAGCTAATGGACTTTCTTTTGGCTTCCGACCTTCACATCGTGAATGTAGGTCATGCCCCAACCTTCGTCACCAGGGCTAGAAGTGAGGTTCTTGACTTGACAGTAGCGACGTCCGGCGCCATCTCGCTAGTGGAAAACTGGCGAGTTGTGGATGAAGATTCAATGTCAGATCATAACCTTTTTCCTGGAGAAAGCCCCAAAAGCGATGAGGTTCAGAAATAGGAAGAAAACTGATTTAAACAAGTTCGCGTAACTAGTCAAACCTGGGTTGCCCCTGGTGTCTAGTGAGGAGATCACTACCCCGGAACAGCTAGAAGATGTAGTGGGGAAGCTGGAAACAGCTTACAACCGCGTATGAAGGTTCTTGCAGAGAAGTGCAAGTGTAACCCGGTAACCGACAACACCCGTGGTGGAACAAGGAAATAGAAGAGCTGAGGCAGCTGTCCTGCAGGGCCTAGTAACGTGGCTAGTAAAGTCAAAATGGTGACCTCCTGGGAGAGTTGTAGAGAAGCTCGCAACAAATATAATAATGCCATTAGGGCCTCGAAGCGGAGAGCATGGGAGACCTTCACTTCGGAGATTGACTCCAGCTGCCTCCCGGTTATACCGACTTCTGGGGAAGGACAGGAATGTCACGCTAGGAGCACTTGACGTTGATGGGAAGCTGACCAGTCGACTGCGGGA
>VYYJ01003299.1:0-17118 GCA_021029165.1 Cyphoderus albinus | reverse complement strand
GAGTTTGGAAATCATGACGTTGAGTTCGGTGAGACAGATGAGATTGTGAATCTGATGGATACTGTGATGAGACAAGGTTCAACCAGGATGAATATCAGAGACTTGGGTAGCAATCCACAAGAAATTAATGAGAATTTGTTGAACTGGGCTAGGCGGCATCTTGCAGTCCCAGCAGCGATTGTGCTTTATGAGGACAGCAGCGGAGACGGCTTTGTTTCTATTCTAATTATCATCTACAAACAAACGTACCATATTTTATCTAATCCGAATAAAAGACTTCTACATCTCGTCTCTTCGTCTGACCGACTAAACACTGCTGCTACTGCTGGTGTAAATGCAACTAGACAATATGTAAGCAACTCTTTTTAATAATAAGACCTATATAAAATTATGCGTATCGTGTAACAATGAAAATAAAGAAGATACATTTTTTATTTTGTTTGAATTATGGCAAATAAAAAGTCATGCTTCCATGTCAATATCTTAATCCTTAAATTCGTACTCCAGAGCTTCTTTAATTTCCTTTGTTTTCTCTTCAACATCCTTCGTTGAGGGGAGTGCCATATTCCGCTTGGCACAAGTTTCCTTCCATCTTTCAAACTCATCTTGAGTGAAGTCTCCATTGCTCGCAAATTCAAATCTGAACACTTTTTCATCGTTGCCGTGTCGAACCTTTGCTCCTTTGTTTGTCCGCGTCGGACCCAACTGATAAACCTTAGCTGTTTCAACCACCTCTGTAATTTCTCCCACCTGGAAAACATAATAGTACGAATTAATAATGTTTTTGCCATATATTTTTATTGTTCTAGGCATTGTTCTTTTATTTGTCCCAGTTTTTATTTGTACCATAAGGGAATACACGGCTTACCCTGTAAACTGCAACCCCTTGTTTTGACGCACCAATGCCAACCCGCACAAAGCATCCTTTAACCACTTTACTAAAGAACGGTGCATGGACCCATCTAAAATAGGACACAGTTATTTTACTGTCACATTTTGAATTATGCATGGTATGTAACTGTCATTGGGTTCTCCAGCTTACCTTTCAAGGTTAGTTCGACTTAAGCGAACTTTGTTCAGATCTTCCACTTTTTCAATGTACTGTGGTTTCCTCGTTCTGCAAATAAAAAAAGATGGTCAAACATGATTGAAAAGGTTTCTTTGACAAAAACAAAAGTCTAGGAATTATTGGAAAAGTGCCCACCTTTCTTCCTCTTCGGAATCCGACGAGCTGCTGGAACTCGAACTTTGAGACCTCTTCCTATCCCTCTTGTCGTCCTCGTCTTTGCTTTCGGAGCCACTGTCATCCGAATAAATATCAGATGCCTTAAGTTTCTTCATTTTCTTTTCTCCGCCGACAGAGCTCACTGCATCGTCCTTTAAATCGAAGTCATCGTCTGCAGCTGATGCTTCCTCTTTCTTTTTCTCTTGCTCTTGGCGAAGTTTATCCTTTTCCTGTGCTCTTGCAACTTTCTCCTCTCGCTTAGCTTTCAGGGCATCCAAGGCCTGCGACTTCTTGTCAACTTTCCCTTCCACATGTCATCCTTTACTAAATCGAAGTCATCATCCGCAGCCGCCTCTTTCTTTTTCTCTTGCTCTTGACGAAGTTTGTCCTTTTCCTGCGCTCTTGCGACTTTCTCCTCCCTCTTAGCTTTCAGAGCATCAAAGGCCCGTGACACCTTGTCAACTTTCCCTTCTACAGTATTTTTTCGTTCTTTGCTCCTCTCCTTAGCATCCATCTTCATTGAAGCACTTTGGGCCGCGGTCTGATCTTCATCTCCCCATAAATTGTCATCATATCCATCGTTCAACTCATCAGGAGAAGAGTCGGAGCTGTCATTAGAGTCATCACTGGAAACCTCGCCTTCCTCCAGGTCTGAACCGGCTTTAGGGCGTTCTATAGGAGTGCTGGAGTTTACGGCAGATGAGATCGGTGAACTGGTAGGCTGAGGCACCGCAGTCGATGATGTTACTAATTCCTCGTCATTTTCAGAACCTGACGCCGAAGACGACTAACCAAACAAGACCACGAAAACATTGCATGAATAAATTGTGCAGCGTTTTTCAACGAAATGGTTCGTCGCGTAACTTACATATTGGGAGAAAAAACCGTTCGCTGGAGATGCATGTTTATGTTGACAATGATTACTCTGGGACTTGTGATTGGTTTAGTTTTAGGCCTTTCTGATTCTTCTACTTCTAACAATTGAGTATTAATTGTATTGTTATTGTTATTATTCATTGCAAGGGCACACTACATGCGCAGCTCTACCAATTACTATCTCTTCAATCTCGCCATCGCCGACATGCTCACCCTCATCTTTGGTAAGTTTTGGTCTTTTTTTTCTTTCATAGTGAAAGCATGTTGTGCATTTTTAAGGTACACGACATACTTAAAAGTTTCATTCCAGGAAAAAATGTATTGGGCCCATGTTCATTTTTTATCCTACAGTTCCCACTTGTGTCATTTTCTCTCACAAGATTTTCGGAATTTGCAATATTTTACATGTACATGGTTCTCTTATCTTGAAATAAGAGTTGAAGAAAGTAGAAAACGGCTTTACTATAGCTGGAAAATCGAGAATGTTACTTTTTTGAAAATGAATTTCTTTCGAACCGGAAAAGGGTTGCCAGAAAGGTTTGCATTTGTTCGTATTTGTATTGTATCGCATCTTTTTAGCCGAAGTACAATGCCCAATGGAGCAGATAGGCGACGGCTGTGTAAACATTTACGATATATCTATAAAATATTCCTTGCTGCGTTATTCTCCAATTCATTCACCTAAAACCACGAACCACATCAAAAGACAACTTTCACTTCTTCTCGTCGGAAATTACTTGTTTTTTGTTTCCCACCAGATTTCGGTTTCATTCATCTGGTGGAAACACAAAGGACAGAGAAGGAGTTTGCCACTGAATTGAGGTTCATTTCTTCAGAGAATTGATTACAAGCTTGTTCATACTTACTTGGAATCGGAAATCCTTTTAGTTTGAAAGGATGAATTTTTGCGGAGAATTTTTCTTGTTTACATCGACTGGCTGTTGCGATTGGTATGTAACAGGTTAAATTAATGGCATTTTCGTCGTACACCAACGAAGAGAATTATAATAATACCATTCTCTGAAAATGAAACAGAGAACTGAGAGCAATGAATTATTCACAATGCGGGTTATTCACGGACACGTGTAGGATTTAATGTTATAATGTATATATCTTGTAGCAAATCTGTGCGGTGAAGCTGAGTTAGTCAGCTTTCACCTTGAGATTGAAATTTATATCTGGAGGTGACTGCCACATTTATTCAGTACTTTCTGCGGTGGAGCAGATCTTGTCACCGCATATTTAATGCTTTATCGGTAGAAAAGCTTAACTTGAACATGGTTGATTTGATTGAAAGGCGATTTGTGTTTTCACCGTAAATCTGGACGTGTTGTCTGTGTCCTGTGGGGTAGAGTCTAGTCTTTGACAGGTGCGTACTAAAAGGTAAAAGCAACAGAAATACGGCGTCAAACCGTAATCTTTTTCATAAACAAGAGTTAATACCTACTAGTAGCTAAAGTGAACAAAGTTGAGCCTGAAGGCTGAAAACTCTTTTGAAAAGAGAGCCTGACTCAACATTTTCCTTTATTCCCACTTTCTAACAACCTTTTCTGCTGCGGAATAGGTAATGGAAAACCCGCATAAATCTTTGATTGGTTCTCTCCACCCAATGCACCTGTATTATAAATAGAAACGTCTGACATTGTTTTTTTCCGCTTTGTTCCCTGTTACCATACGCTATAATAATACGATTCTGCGATTTCATTTGGATAGTGAATCCTAGGAAGATTTGGTTCTCTAAGAGGATCACTTTGAAAGATACCCATCTGCTAAACCTAAATCAATAATAATAACAACATTCATAACAACAATAATATTGAGTTTTTTGATGGTTTATGAATGTAGCGTTCACTTTTGTTAGTTGATAGCTGTCTGGTGATGACACATACTCGTCTTCATTTTCACCAGGTACATCTACGTATCTGTCTACTCGTCTTTCCACTAATGAGCTCAATCAACACTTCCCCGTGCGCCTAGCCTATTTGGTAAAACACGAAATTCAAGCACGCCTCAAAAGAATTATTTATAAAGCATCTAAAGTTTATTTACCCTTTCCGTCCAGTAATGACTCCCACAGACAAAAGGACTCGTTGATGAAGCGTGCTTTGGCGTCATCCGCAGTCTGCACCATTAGCGACTTACTTAACCCCTCTTGAATTGTTCTTTCTGTTGCTGTTTCTGTCTGTCATGTGAATCAATTGAAGAAGTTGCAAAATGTGTGTCAATTGCCTGTCTCATTTCATAAACGTTTTCTCAATCTTCTCCAAATATTTACCCTCACTTTTGCCAGAAAAGCATCAGATTCCATAAAGGTTTTAAATAAAATTCCCTTTTGCACTGAATATGTGAATTGAATTCTGTAGCATAATGCTACTCGCACGATTAGCTTCTACACTCATATTTTATGTCAGCGTGTCACTTTCAAAAAATCGGCTCATAATTTTGCCTCTATCGATAAACAAATTTTCGCCAATATCAGTATCGAAGTGGGGGTGAAGACTTGTATAATTTATGTGAGCTTCCGTCACATTCATAATATTGAAAATAATGTCGTTTCCCACTTTGCTAAAAGATTAGTTGTTACTCGAAAAGCATTACTTTCCTCAGTTTTTTTGGTCACGAGATAGAGCGGGGCGGAAGGAAACCATGCAGCCAACAGCCATAACTCCCAATATCACTCAAAGTCTAATAAATATTGCAGCTATTTTTAGACAGGGAAAAGTAGCGTGGTAGAGTAATATAATTGTCCCATTCAGATCGAAAAGCAAGATTGCAATCGCGACTCGATCCGCCAGTGTGTTTGTGTTTGCCCGTACCAGTAACGACAGTAGTAGCAAAAAATTCCTCCGTCTTCTCCACTTTCCATTGAGCATCTCGAACTTTTGTGAGTAAACGGGCGAGTCAAGAACATTTTAAGCTGTGATGGCGCATGCATGTGGATCGACTAAAGTCAGTGGGAAATTGATATTTTGAAGGATGAGAACATCTGCACTTTGTACATCTATTTTGTTCTTGAAATGAGATGATGATCTTGATGATGCACTTTATCGTTGTCTACTTTACTATTCAATTCAGATTATCATTCCATCTCGCTGTTCATTCATTTTCCGAAACGGAAGTTGGGTCTGAATTAGAAAATCTTGAATTAAGAATGATTATTGGCTCACGCTCAAACTCCTTTCATTCGACCAACCCGAACGCGAGTAGCAGTTCTTGAACAGTGGCGAGAATTGTGTTACCACTACCACCACTGCAGATGTGAGAGTATCAGCGTTTGCGATCTATCCACTTTATTTTAATTGCTAAAGTTCAAACAGATGTGCCGCACAACCAAGCTTAGAGTAGGGGGAAGAGAACGTGATATGGGTAATGGTAAATAAATAAAAGGAAAAGGACCACTGATTTTTCCCAAGTTCTATTTTTACAACGACTCGTTACAAAAACCGTTGCTTGTAGAAAGCTTACCAATGCAATGGAAATATTTAGTAATGTAGCATTCTTGGAGCTTATAATGTCACTTCATTACAGCGATACTCACACGACGATGATGTTTGGTTTGTCTCTCGGTGAGGTCGCAGAAGTACGTCTGCGATAATTCGTTGCTCGAAAACGACTCGTACATGACCATAATACTTAAAATGAACGTGGTAACGACATCAAGAACATTCCTGCTTTTCTCAGACTCACTCAGACTCTGCCAATCGTAATTGTGCCACTGCGATATCTCGAGATATTCCGGTATACATAGCATAACGTTTAAGCGTCAATTATGTTCAAAAGTCATAAAAATACTTTTACGATTAGTGGCAGGTGTAATTGAAATGGGTTGTTGCAACGAGAGATCTAAATGTTTTGTTGTTCCCAACACTTTTGAAGCGCAGAAAATAATACAGACATTGGAGAATAAATTGAGTCGAATCCGGTACTGTTATAAAACCAGGAATATATTCATGTTTACCAGAATGCAAATTGTACAATACTAGAGCTCTTCACATTTATTAAAATTGTCCAATCAATTAACAGGATGCTTTCTAGAATATTTAGACTCGATTTAATACTGAAAACCAATTAAAAGGTAGTATTTCGGGTGAGAATTTTAATGCGCGTAAAATGTTGGAATTCTTGCTTGAATGACGCACGGTGAAAGGAACTGCCTATTCATTCATTTGTACATGGATCTGACTTTCGAACGACGTGAAACAATTTCTTCTACTAATGAAATTGTCTGTTTACTTCAATTCGTTGTGTACAGCAAAAACAGTTGTACACGCTTCAGTGCGATCCCTTCACCGTATCCACGTTTTGCAGTAACAGCAAAAATGGGCTAAACTGAGTTTTTCTCATGATATCAACTAAAGCAATAATAAAAGCAATTTCACGACTTCAATGGGTAATGTGTATTATCATTCAGACGATCACAAGGATAGTTTCCAGAAATAACGGAGGAAGGAAACTACTACTGCACTGAAAAATAGCAATGAGAAGCAATTCTTGTGGTGATAGAGAGTTCAAGTGCGTCATCGTAGTCGTATGAATTAGTCATCAACAGAAACAAAGTGATGATCGCAAAATCGGGATTCGGAAATGACGACACGGTGGGCCTATAAAATGGCGAGGAGAATATATTTTCTAGTAGAGAAGATTATTATTGAGATTTAGTGTGTAGTACAAAACCAAATTGGAGCTCACCTTCATTTCATTTCCAATTTCTTCCGTAATAACCTGGGACGCGGAAGCTTGAATACAAATGGCTCCAAAAGTAGAATATTGAAAATTCCTTTGAACTCGTCGTAATCATCGTGTCCAAAAGCAGACTCCCACTCGCATATTTATTTGAATCTCACAAGCCCAAAAAATATCTGGGAAAAGGCGATTTAATTTTAAGCTCCATATTTTAATACCAGGATTTTTGTGTCCAAAAGAGGTCAACCTCCCTACTTCATATTGAAAGGAAAGGAAAAACTTTTATCTGAAAGAAAAATTACTACGAAGTTTATTTGGTATCTTTATCGCACGAGCAACTCAACACCATCTCCAAACTCCAAATTATGCATCAAATAAAAAAACCACGACTGTCTCGACTCCTATACCCATACATGGTAGACTGAGCATTCCAACAGAAAAGGCATCTTGCTCAGCTTTGATAAAAATTGTTGGTTTTCTTCACACATTCATGGTGAAACAAATTTTACTTTACACCGTCTGAGGGTGAGTGAGTGAATAAAGTAGCACACTGAAAATAAAAAAATGGAGAGAAAGTTAAGACGGTAAAGGCCAAACCCTGACTGGACCAAAAGTAGCAACCATGTATCACCTTCTTAGTCTTTTAGACTTTCCAAATTAACATCCACTTTCGGTGACTTTCCAGGTAGACCATCTAAACTGATAAACCTGGTCAAAGCTTTTATTACAACTTTACTATCATGTCTAGCTATCCGAGGTGGATGTCCATTTTTATAGACACTTTGCTTGGTTGAACCTTTGATGGTGTTCCACTTCCTCCCGTTAACTTAATTTAATATTCATTGCCACATCGCCTGCCACTCAATACATGACTGAACGTTTTTATATGCATTTTTATTACCCATCCTGCTCACCGAGTTTCTGACACTGCAAACTTTTATAATCGCGATTTTATGACTGGTTTCGTTGTTCCTGAACAACCAAGATGGTCTGAGGTGACTCGGTGTAGTTTGGTGTTCTTCAAAGAGTTATCAAAGTTATCTCATCGTAAAGAAGTGGTTTTATCCAGATCAAATCCATCAAAAATATGGTTTACCAAAGGTCGTATAAATATTTACGGTTTATGCGCACTGTTCGACAGTTCGACACAGAAACTTCCCGCATTGCATTGCATTCCGCCCACAACATCCGAAACTAAATCTAAAACTGCAATAAAGGGACAACGTCGAGATACATATGTATGTATATGAAGCGTTTTCCAAATTGCAAAAGAAAATTGGTTTAGCAAAGCCCAACTGCCCAACCAAGCAAAAAAATCTCCATGTTTGTATACACAAGCAAGCTACATAAGTCTTTGGTCGTAAATTATACAAGACAGGCATAACCAGAAAGTCGATTTTCAAAGATTTACCATAGGCCGTGGTGAGATTATGAGCACATTTCCATTCCAACATATTTTGCTGAAAGTGGTAAATTCTCTAGATTTATTAACCACGATTATTAGCGTTTGATGAAGAAATCTAGTTATCTTGTTCAAGGTTGCACATTTTCGATTGGTTCAAGTTGAAAGAAATTTTGTTTGGCATGGATAAAATTATTTTAAAAAAACATTATTAGCTGCAATGGTGATGGTGGGTGGTAAACTAATGACATTTACAACCTATTTTGTTTAAAAGGATTTGTGGTCAATTCTTCATTATTAATCATCAACATGAAGTAAGGTTGGCTACTTAATAAGCTTAAAATTTCATTATAAACACAACAACCTTGGCTTGCATGAGAACATCTCCATTTGGGGTCGCGCCTTTAATATCAATGTTCAATGTATTTGGTGAGAAAATGTGCTAAAATAAATCAAAAGTACATGCATAAGCTAAAAGCAGAACTGTTAACATTAGTTACGCTCACTTCCTCTTTGCATCTCTTGAAAATTTAATCTCTTCAAAAAAATAACATATTTTCTACATCAGCAGACCACAGGCAGACACAACAAGCTTTAAATTGTAAACTTAACAACATTACGGAGAAACATTTGCATACTTCTGGAGAACTTTCACTCCATATGGAGTGAACGTTGTTTTCATTATGATGTTGTTATCTTGAAACTAGAGAGCGTAGCTAGAAAGTTAGGAAATGTTGGAAGTCCTATTTCATTTTATATTATTGCTTTTAATCGTCAAGTTATAAATGTACTCTTTTCATGGTTCACTTCACACATTCGGCCCAGCTTATGAATGCATGGAACAGCGAAAGAAAAACCTGATGTTTTCCATCCTAATAAAACGGTTTGTTGATGCATGAATAAGACGGTTAAAAAGTTTTGGTGCACTTCGTCTTCAGAAAGCATGAAATCATATGTACCTACTACTAATAAAGGAAGCAAATTTTTCACTCGAGGAATGTCCCTTTTGTTCAACTTTCTTAACTGCTCTCTCTACATTCTGGATGGATTCGTTCGGTGGGGGCTCGAGACGTGATTGAAGAGCGTAGAATAATAAAGGAGACGCAAAGAAAACAACTGTGTCGCCCAGCGCTAGCCTCTTAATTCAAATCATTAGAAGTGAGAAGGTTTTACTCTTCTATATTTTTCTTAAATACTACTGCTTGTTACTATCTACTATTTCGATGCTAACGCTCACATCATTATTTTTGCAAAGCAAAGACGTAGTTTGATTCTAGTTCAGCCCACCGTTCATTTGTGCGAAGTTTTAGAGTAAACATCAGCAGCCACTAAGGAATGGAATTATATTAATACGCAATTCGTACAAAAAAGTTTTTCAATTGAAACGACGAGAGATACATCATCGCCTTGAGGAGATCAACGAGATACATGGGCAGGCGAACAAAAACAAAATAAGGAAACATTCTTGTAAACAATTTTGTATAAATCCACTCTTTTTAATGTACTGAAAAATGATTTTGTTAACTAATCCAATCAATCGACATATAACGGTTTATACGACGTAGTCAGTGGTTGGTAAAGCAAAACTATCAAAATATTACGATTGCCAAAGGCAGGTAAACATTGCATCTGTGATTCTCAATATCTCAGAGGTTTCTAAAAAAAATTATCTACGTTATACAGAAATAGTTGGCGATAATCTGGTAAAAGGAGCTAGAAAGCAAAAATGTTGTCAATAAGTAAAATAGCAGAAAAAAAATTCTTTCGCAAATTCTTTTTTTGTTGTTGCAAAAACCTTGTATAGAATGGTTTGACAAAAGAATGCATTTATCTCCCACTATCTGGGCACAGGAGGGTTATGTTATAAATATCCACCTGACTATTTCATGCTTACGGTTTCCACTTTCACCCGCTCGTCAACTTCTACCTTGTACTATGTGCTTAAGCTTAATCCGCTTACGAATTTGAGTATTTTGAGTCTTTCATTCGGACCTGCCAGGGATTTGACAAGGACGCCTACCTATGGCCACGATCACGATCAATCGTTTAGTACTTTTTATTTACTTGCTGATATTATATTTCTGCTGCCGTTCTCTCCGCATTTACCCTCCAGTACTTTCCTTGACTTTGTGTTTACCTTAAATGCTGGTTATTTGCTTGCTGCTGGCTGAGTTTGACACTGTCTATGGAGAGACAAGAAACAAGAATCTCTTTAAAGCTAAAAGGGTTTTTAAACGAATATGAGAAATGCTTTATTTTTTTGATTTTTAAATGATTTTTGATTACCAACAAAACGAAAGCCCTTTTAGTGTTTTGTACATCCTGTCAATAAATTTTCTTTAAATTGATGTCACAAAGTGTCTCGAGTTTTGAACAACATAATTTGTACGAGCTGTTAAAAAAGTCGTTGCCCTAAAAAGAGCATCGAGAAAAGCAATTCATTGGGAGAAAAGCAGATTCTAAAAGTTACTACATTATAGGTACATATTTACAATGTTGATGGAGTATAATTTGTGAAAGTTATCTTTTCTTAGCAGAAAAGTACCATTTGCTGGAAACAATAACAAACTAACAACTGGAAGAATTGTGTGGGAATTGAGTTGTCTGACGAACTCTCAGTCTCAGTAACAACAACAAAGACGTTATCTCTATCACATTACATTACAATTCTCGTACTTTGTGTGGGATGGAAGTTCTCGCGTGTGAAATTTGGTGAGGACTCAACTAAAAAATTGCTCCCGTCATCTTTTTATACCTTAACTTTTATTACAATTTATCTTTTCGCAGCCAACAGCCCCCAACGTTCCCCCTACACCTACACCTACCCAGTTCATAAATTAATAACCGTCTATTTATCAAGGGGTGGTGTGGCGGTTACAGAGGTTATTTAATTTTTAGAAGAATTGCATAGCTAATACTTATCAGAAGGAAAAAGATTCGTTTTTTATTATATCTCGTCGTAGAAAGTGAGTCAATGACGTCAGCGTCACGACTCACTGATGACTGCTCACCATTCAAACTAACGACTGCAAAATGGTCTGTTCCCTTATCGTGTCGAAAAAGAAGTTGGAAACTAAACGAGTTTCTTGTACACCTAGTTTCTCTCCGTTCACGTCGCCCCAACATTTTCTCTTGTGCCAACAGAACAAAAAAATGCTTATTTTTAACCTCGAGCGGAGAACGGGTCTTCTGGGTTTTTTGTCTTGTCTTGAAAAGAATGCTATAAAAAATGACTGCATGAATTTATGATCACAAAGTTGTAAGATGTCACTTTGAACATTTTCCCTACATTTCTCGAGACAATTGCAGCTTGCAGCATTTTTCTTATTTGCTTTCTTCGATGCTATTCCTAAATCATCATATTCATAGGGTATCATTTCATTTCTTTCACTACCAGATTGCAAAATTTTGTTTTGATGTCAGAAAAACGAGGCCTTGTGGTGGGCAGCTCTTTGAAGAACTGCATTTAAGTAAAGTAAGTCATTTCCAAACAATGGAGTTGAGAAAAAGACGCATCCGCCTCTCATCATCGTCTTTAAACACGCGTGGGCAATTCGACATCTGCACACGAATTTCCTTCACTTCAATGCTTTTCGAGGGTTTTTCCTCAAGGGAAGACGACAGCAATATTTCAATTCAGCACTAAGTGTCCTGGAGAGAGAGAGAACGATATGGAGTGAAAGGGGAAAGGTTGAAAGGAAATTCGCCATATTTATTCAATCCAGGAAGCTGAGTGTAAAAGTCCGGTCTTTTGTAGAGATGAAACAATGACGCCAGCCGTTGTGGACAATGACACGCTCCATTATGTCAGTAACTCCGGATGTTTCTCCGTCGATCAGTTTCAGCTTGCTGCCACTTTATGGAAGCAACAACTAAAGTATTGCAATACTAAGAAAATGAAGTTTTCGAAGCGTTTGACCTGTGCTGCATCAGAGGTTATCAAGCTCTCCGGTTTTTGAATTGAAAGGGAAAGCCTCATGGGAACGGAGAAAATGGAGAAAAGGAAAGTGGCATGGTTTACATACACCCAGCGTCTGTTCCGATCCGAGCACTGCATGGTGCAACTTGCTCGAGTGGATATGCTTTTTAGGAGGTTTAGCAAAGCAGATTGACTACATCATTAAAGATAAAACGCTCAGTACGCTACGGCAGAGTCCAAAAGTATCTGTAGCAGAAATGTCTCTATCATAATGGACGATGGGTGGTGCCGGTGAAGGAAACTTTCCGTGTTTTTTATTGTAGTCGATAGTATTAAATATTTGGCCTGACACTTGCGGTTGTCGCGGTGCACATCTCCGAAAACAAGGGACAGTAAATCAAAAGGACTTACGCTTCCCGCACAGCTCTTTTATTACATAATCTTTGAAACGCTTTAGGTAGCATGATTTCTAGCAGACAAGAAGTATCTCACTCAGGGCAGAGTATCAAAATGAAACGGAAGCTCCCGCCGTGATTTAACCTACCAACGTCATGAGTAAAGGCAAATTAGAATAAAGTAGACTGCAATGTAGCATGCAAACCAGGGCGAGTCTGGTCTAGTTTGAATGAATGAAGTAGAAAATGGCTTCTTGCAAAATGACTTTTGGACTTGTTTTTATTCTATACATTAGATTCTGAAAAGAAAAAGACGCAATTTGCGCTAGTTTCTTGGTTTTTAAGTCGTATTGTATTGTATTCTTGAATGGCTCAGAGGCATGAAGAAAAATGTCCAAATTCAATTTGGAAACTTTGCACATTCAAAAACACTTTCTCTTCGCGTCGGGACTAAGCGAAATAATTGTGTGCCTTTTATGTTGTTTGCTTACAAGATGCTTAGCCACTTTTTTCTTCTGAAAGTGTTGCCTCCAAATTGGCACTCCGAAGATACTTAACTCGTGATAGATACGACTAAGAGTGCCTCTTATTCCATTGAAGTGTGACTTTCACTTTGTTCAAGTACGTAGCTAATTCCTTCAGAGACAAGCACGTGCACTTTGAACCTCACACGTCGACTTAATCATTGCCAATTCCAATAATTGATCCTTGTTTGTTACTTCTGGTACTTCACCCAGAACGGAATTAAAAGATCCAAATTCCATTCTTACAAAACAAAATACTTAATTCAATTCCTTAGTTGCGCGTGGGAGAATGCTTTGTTTAACAACGAATGTGTAAGCAATGTAACATTCATTTCATTGGTCGTGTAGCGGAATCCAATATTTTAGATATAAATCAGGGACAAAAAATTCCGGGCTATAAAATGGACTATCCATGTTTTATTATATTACAGTTTAATTCCGACGTGTAGCATCCTCCCTCGAATGAAACTGCGGCCAAAGAAAGTGCTGACTGATTCAAGTGCAGAAAAGCAATCAGTAGGACGCTTCACTACTGAAACAAAGCTAACTAGATATTTACTTGAGAGTTTGGTCTGAATTGGAATCCTCATTACAGTAGAAATTTCATGCTGACGCGTCGTTTGTCTGCGATACTGTTTCCTCTATGTACCTGCCGCCCTTGGCATTTGCCAGAGCATTCAGTCCGATGGAAATGAAAGAACAAAAAATGAAACGAGGAAAGGGTACAGCACAAACAGCGAACGACGCCTAAAGGAACACATGAGAAAATCAAGTTAAACTGCGGAAATGCATTACACCACGGGGACTGTTAGTCACCTTAGGCAAGCATGATAGCAGTGTACTACCTCTTCACTATTATTAGCTGTTATAATGATACCAACAAAGCGTGAAAACACCTGAATTTGGATAATATATGAATAGCAAGCCAGAAAATCCCCGCCCTTCTGCGCCTTCAAAGACGTAAGAAATGCATGTCTTTATAAAAATGACAAGAACGTTTTGATGAGGAATCTAAGCATGTTTCGGCAGTACGGAAACAATCATTTCAAATTTATCGCAGACTGCTTTAAGCATATGTTTTTGAAAACCTTTCAGCACCGAGGAATTCTTTTCTATTGTATTAAATAAAATATAGGTAACGGTATCATATTATACTGCATACTTAATGGAAGCTGACTCACATTCTAACGATGACGTGAAAGCAGCTCTGGATTGGTTTTTACTCTACTGCTATTACTGCGGCAGACGCAACATGAGAAAAAAAAACCATTTCATTCATGATCCTATTGTGTGGGAGGGAGCCTTTACATTCTTTAATGTGGCACCACGAAAAACTTCACTTCGTGCAGGCTTTGCGCTATTTCAGATAGGCAAAATAGCACACGAATTAGACGCTGTGGCTGTGGCTTTTGGTTGCATTCCGCAGAAAGCGAAATGTAAGCCTAGTCATTTTCGAGACTAGTCCACATGATTTGAGAAAGCACAATGCAATATACTCCAAATGTGCAAAATGGAAAAAGGGAAAGCACGCGCGGACCACTGGTATTAATAGGGATATATAAATATAAAAGAAAATATGTGAGTCCCAAAATAAGTGCACTACACTGGCTTTTCGACAGATATTACTTATGAGCGAGTACTCGCTCACCCATAACATTCATAACAAACCTAGAAAACATCTCTGGAGAGCGAGGCGAAAAGTCAACTTGCATTTCTCCAAGCAGAGAAAATAACAAGATTGCTGAAGATCCTTCGCATTATATTTTTTTTTCGTAATTTATTTACGAGAGCCATACTTTCACGGCATGTTAGCCAGCCCATGCCACACCATGAGACTGAGAAGGGAATGCAGGGAAAAAAGGGAAATGACTTCCTCCGTTGATCTGATAGTAATAGAAAAGAACAATAGGGAAAAAATTGGTTGAACGTGTGGGGTACGGTATAGAAAAGAATGAGATGAGTGGAGATAGGAAAAAGTTCACTTCCTCCTTCATTTCGGTTCTCCTCCTCGAATTTCTTTTTCACTACAACTTTCATTTAACGTAAGCTGTTGTTTTGTGTTTTTTGCTTGTTGTGAGTTGGCCTGATTCTTCTTTGCAAACAACAGATCGAGCAAGGAATGGAATGAATGTCTTGCTCCCACGGTACAGTTCATAGTACTATGTTAGTTGGAATTGTTGGAAACAAATAAATAAATGTTCCCCGTTATAATGACTACGGTTGAGTGAATGACGTTTTCGCTTCCCTTTCCTTATGAATGCAATAAAGAAAAACAATAAACACCACTTTTCCAAGTGGAACCGGAAAAAGTTGGAGTTAGTTATGTTATTGTACATATTATCATCACCACTCTCGTCTAATCTTTCGTTCTTGCAAAGACCTTTCTGTTCACACAAGTCACAGTCAGAATGATGAAAACGAAAATTAATATGGATTACTTGAAGTGCACACATGTCTGGCAAGAGCAAAAGCAACTGTGTGTAAAAGTCTGAGTGGCGAATTTCATTGCATAATGCAATTTGCATTACATTAAAAGCGTCTCGCGTTTCCTTGTGTAATCCTTTGTTCATGAGTTTACTCTTCGGCTCTAATTTCCTTCATTCACAATCCTGTTCAGTATGCAAGGTGAGTATCGTACAGCCAAGGTCTCGCTTCGCCCCATTTTTCAGCCGGCATCCAAGAACAGCCTTTTTTCTAGACTCCGTCAGTTATGCTAATATTGCCCAATAAAATCGAATTCGCTTTAATTTGTGCGCAAATAAATCAGAGAGCAATGCTCGGAGTAAAAATAAGAAAAGTAATAAACAAGAAAACAAGATTTGTGACATGGGAGAATTTCTCTGTCGATGTCACAATGCTGGAAAAGTATAAAGCCAAGGTAAAAGTGTGCCGAGAGTGAAAAGCGTGTATGTTTCGTGAAATGGATTTCTCATGTGCCTTAAACTAATGAGTAAGGAAAATATTAGGCCTCGGTGATGCGTGGCATCAACTCAATTTAGTTGGCCAATTTTTGGAAGGGTAAAGGTCGTCCCGGAGTTGATGGTCCTCGTGACCGTTGATAATGGTGTAGCGATCTGCCCTAAATTGAAAGAAAAGTTGTTCCATTTCTGTGGAATTGATGTAACTTTTAGTAAAGCATGTTACCTACAATAATATAATGCGTTCATTCATTGTAATTGTGACCTATTTCAATTTAAATCAAGTCTCTTGTTCGGGAATTTGCGTAAGTTTCGTAGCTGCTGCGTAGTTCTTGCAAGTTTATGCACGAAGTAGCAAATTTTATTTGTTTTTCTTTTCACCAGTCAATTTTGTAAATCATGGAGATTTGCGTAAACATTCATTTTCATTTGTGGCATGCATTGTTGTTTTTGCGAATGCTTTCATCGGCGGACGGCAGGATCGAGCGTTGGTGTTTGGTGGCGATGATGATGTGCGATCAGGCATCTTTTATTTTTATGGTGTTTGGAGAACACCCGCTCCAACACCAAATCCACATCCATGAGCACCGAAATTTCTCCGGTGACAGCCTTTGCAAAAAACTTCTCCCTTGAATTCCGTCATAGTCCATGAGTCCAAGGTTTTCCCACATAAACAGCATTTAAAGCATTCCGTGTGGAAAGCTCCTCTCGAGCTCAGATGCATCTCGGCTAAATGAACTCGTTTGCCTGAATGAGCAAGGAGAAAAAGGGGAAATGAAACAATCTGGCCTTGAAAATTCGTGAAATTTTTATTATTATTATTATAGAAGTAAAAGAAAAAGATTTTTTGCACTGTACCACAACGTCGACACGGTCGGCCTATTGAAGTTGGAATGTAGGCTGTGGAGGGCAGAAAGGATGGATCCCATTCTCTCTGGGGTCTCGGATTTGGAGGGTACCTTGGCAAATTCGGAGGACTGCAGCAGGGAAACGCATACTGATCGCGGGGATTTGTGCAAGACTCCTCGTCAAAGAATGGCACATCGTTACGAACAATAATAGGAGAAGATCTTCGATTCAGTTCCAGGTCCATTTCTTCTTGTCTGGTTGGCGAGTTCCTCATTGCTGATGGAGGGTTTGATGTTTGTTGTTTGGAGAGGACTTTCGCAGGAATCG
>VYYJ01003298.1:0-17119 GCA_021029165.1 Cyphoderus albinus | reverse complement strand
GTTTTGTATTTACTGTATGATATCGGTTTCTTCAGAAGTAAGCATGAAAAAGAGCATGTCTGGAAATCAGACAGATTAGATTATGTTATATATTATCGAAATGACTATAACTTTAACATGAAGATTTGCTATTATATAACATAACTATTTAGCCTTAGCCTACATGAAGTCTTCATGAATGATGAAGGCAGACGAATAACTATTCCAATGTGCGCAGGGGTGCATTTTGTTTTAAAAATCTGTGGTCGTATTTGACAAATGTGTTCACGTAAACAAATAATAAAATCAAACGGTTCGATTAACGCTACATGAAAATCATACTCAAAGGTCTTTTCCTACTCTGCAGTGGCAGTTTAGTTATGTGAAACATCAAATAAAAATAGAGACAAATTGCGGTGATAACGGTTTCTAGATGTATATTTTGCACTTGAAGAGTACCACTTAATTTTTTGTTAAAATGTCCATAAGAGAAAGTGGCCCTTATGGAAACAATAATTCCACACCAGCTTCCGGCTCCAATGGCTCCATGAGCTTTAATCTTGGAGACGGACCTGCGAACGCGTTAGCGCTGTCAAAAGATAACTCCCACGTTGTTGTAGCTGGAAGAAATGGTGAGAATGAGAAATCACTGATTTGCTCGACTTTAATAGCATGCTGATGAAATTGATGCACGATATTTAATGAAATGAATAATGAATGACAGGTTGGGTAATTTGTGACAATTGATTGTAGAAAATCTAACATTTTTTGTGACATTTGCAGTGTTCAAGATCTTGGCTATTGAGGAAGACTGCTTTGTTGAAAAGGTGAATCTCCGCGTGGGAAAGAATTTAAATCTTAATTATTCGTGTAATGACGTGGTGTGGAGCACCCTCGATGAAAACTTAATTGCAACTGGAGCTACAAATGGCGCAGTGGTTCTGTGGAATCTTTCAAAAATTACGCGAGCCAAACAGGAACATGTTTTTGCAGATCATCAACGGACAGTCCACAAGGTAAGGTAAAAATTTAGTTAACCTTGTCATGTGAAATGGTTGTGATGTGATGTTGCATTTATTCGATTTGTCAAATAAAAATAGGTAGTCTTTCATCCCACCGATCCTTTCATGCTCTTGTCCGGCAGTCAAGATGGCACGGTAAAGTGTTTTGATTTAAGGGTTCGAGAAGCAAAACTGACTTTTAAAAGGTGAAAATCGTAAAAAAAAATCTTATCTACTTTTTACAATCTTATGTTGAGTTAGTAGTTTCATACTAAAATTGTCTTCTTTAACAGTAATTCCGAAAGTGTTCGCGATGTTCAGTTTCTTCCGAAAAACAATTTCTCATTTACGTCTGTCAGCGAAAACGGAAGTGTGCAACTGTGGGACGTGAGGATAAGGCGGTGAAAGGCCATTCTTGACATTTACGGCACACTCCGGACCTGTTTTTAGTAAGGGGTTTTAGACTTTTCCTTGACACTGTCAAGTTTACACCTGACTTCCGGCTGGGTCACTTCAATTTCAGTATTTTTTTCGCTTAGGTTGTGACTGGCATCCTGAATTGCCAAACGTTTTAGCGACGGGAGGAAGAGATCGAGCCATTAAAGTTTGGACTGTAACAAGGTTAAATTCCATTGCGTCTAATTAAACAAATTCAAAAGGTGAAAGTCTCACGTGAACGTATTATAATTCATTTTAGCGTGGCCACTTTGGACCACACAATTCAAACCGTTGCATCAGTCGGAAGGATAAAGTGGAGACCACAGCGGAAGAATCATATCGGCAGTACTTCTTTGGTTGTTGATGCTTCCGTTTGTGTGTGGGATGTTCGAAGACCATTTGTTCCTTTTGCAGCGTTTGAAAAACACAAGTAATTAAGTAGCACTACAAAATGATATCGCTGCAATTTATGTAACGGATCTTGTTATAAACGTTTATCTAAATTCTCATATTTAATAGGGACGTTGCAACTGGCATTATTTGGAAGAGCAGTCCGCATGTATTTATTTCTACCTCTAAGGTACCTTGAGTTTAGCGAAGCTTAATTCAGATACATATTTCATCAATTGGTTAGTTGTCTATATTTCATTGATAACTACATTTGTGGAATGATTTGGATTTTAGGATTGTACGGTGTGGCAACATGTTTTTAAAGACGCTAGCAGGCCAGCTTCGAAAGCAATGCCGCAGGCGTTAGCACTGAATGTTTCGGAGGGGTGAAATAGCTCAAGCAATAACCACGTACGCAACTGATAATACTGTGCCTTCTCGTTTCCAAATGTTTTCGTAAGTTGTTTGCATTTAAATTGGTATTGTATAGATATAATTTTCTGGAGGATTGTTAAAAATTAATCTGTTTGACGGGATTTAAATCTGTAGAAGAAAAACCACGCCAGATGAGCAGTTCCATTTAGCGAGAAGCTTATTTTTTACTTTCGAAGCCAGTAGCCTGTTACGCAATGGATTCAGAACGGAATGCGCAGAAAGGTGATTTGAGATAAAAGCTTGAAATTTCATTTTAAACCAAAATATTTTACTGGAAAGAGATTGTACTGTATTCTTATTCTTCCATAATTCGTTTAGATACATCCTCATTGGGAAAAGTCCTCAGGAATTATGTGAAACAAATTCCAAAGTCGCTCTTTCACTCAACTTACCCTCCGTTGCGCTTGTTTGGGAAGTAGCAAAATTATTTTTAAACACAAGAATGTCAGAAGCAGCCCTTCATAGTGAAGCAGCGAAGGTAATTGCCCCAACCCCGAACCTTGTAACTCAAGTACCCTTAAAACCGAAGGAAGAAAATGAAGATCATGTTTCGGATGATGATCAAAACCATTCCAGTTCCGAAGTTGAAAACCAGGATGTTCTTGGTGAAATTGCATCTGGTTTACATATGGCACAAAATTTATTTATGCCTGCGGGTCCTACTTACGAATTTCAAATAAACAAGGTAAGCATTTCCTTGTTTCTGCAACAAATATTTCAGAAAGCAAAGTAATTCTTTAAAAACCTTTAAATTTGTCTTCCAGGATGGCCCAGTCCTTCCTGCGGAAGCATTTCAACATCGGCATGAAATCAGGGAAGGTTCACCTCCTTTGCATTTAGAAGACTGTTCTCCTCGTGATATAGATGAAGCCGTTGAAACGGTCGCGGTTGAAAATCGTACCAGCTATTTGAAATTTAAATTTGTCGATCCTGTACCAACCTTTGATTTCTCAGAGCCTCTAACTAAAGCGCTTCATTTTCATGCAAAAGAAGGTATAAAAGGTTATTATAATTCGAGATTCTTAATAAGCGTAATTTATGACTGTGACACTAAATGCTACTTGTTTGTAGGTGATGTTCAAACTGCTGTTTGTGTGTGGCTTGTACTTTCTACTATTTACAAGCTTCCAGTAGAGCGTCGGATTTTGGAAACGTGGTGCTACGCTTACACTGATCTCCTCACAAGGAATCGACTGTTTGCTCAGGCCGCTGTCGTAATCAAGCACTGTGGCGTTTTAGGACATTTATCTCAGGAGAGCACTTCTTATTTGATATGTTGCGGAAAATGTGGAAAGCCTTTAACCCAAAAGGCTGGCAACTTCTGTGATAAGTAATTTTGATATAGACGTACTCTGTCTGTCTGAAACAACTTTTCATCCTTCAGGATCCACTTACCTCAAAATACTTTTCTTTTTTATAGATGCAGAAAGGCTGTGGCAAGATGCGGTGTGTGTCACATGACCGTTACTGGCCTGATGTCGTGGTGTCAAGGTTGTGGACATGGAGGTCACATAGAACATCTTCATAAATGGTTTTCTAGACACAAGGAATGTCCAGTTGGTTGTGGTCATGTTTGTCATTCGTGAAAAGCGAGTTTTTCAATAAATCGTGTTTTGTTAGTTGATTTGAATATTAAAACAGGAAACAGCATTGTCTTGAAATTCATACCGATAACATCGTGATTCATCGAGGTTCATTCACAATATGTGGATGTATGTGTTAAATTGTGTAGCTTGTTCAAGGTTTAAATAAGTATGCATATGTATAAAGTTTCACCTAATATCACGAACGGTTCAATTTAATATCCCAGCATCGTAGCATGAGAATTTGAAGCAAAAACATCAATTGTTTAGCATGAATCCATGTTTGAGTATTTTTGGGAACTTATATCAGGATATTACTCGTCCATTTTTCATAGAAAACGCCTACTCTTTTTCATGAACTTGCATTGTCCAGTCCAACGCATAAAGAATTTGTACAAGTAGGTAAATTATTATTGACCGATTACGCAATTGTTTGAGTTGAAATTTTAACTTCCTTTGGTCATTTCGGATTTCTGAACATAATTGTTTAACGATTTATTAAATACGACTTAAACACAAGATTTTGTCTTTTTATTCTTGCCTCTAATATTCCATAAGTAATAAATTTACATTGAAAATGGAAATCTTCATGCCAGTAGCCAGGTTTAACCCTTCACAAATTAAGACTTTCCTTACGGGTAAGTAATTGTTTCATTATTGTTTAATTGAACCATACTTTCTTTTTGTCTTTTTTAAGTTCATAAATAATACAGGACATATTGTCAATTTCACGAAACAAGAAATGTGTTGTCATTTAATTATCCAAAGCATCGTCACTTCCTAGAAACTCAAAGGCAGTATGAAATAACATGAGTGAGTCAGAACGTCTTATCACTTCCAATGCAGTTCTATTTTATCACGTTAGAAAAGCTCAACAAGTTTTCTATCGACTTCTTCGACTTGTCTGGCACAAGCAAACATTCTTCTCACATTTTTCTACAAAGATAAAACATACCAGTTGTGCATAAGTACAATACAGAAAAGTGTCTTTTCTTTTTGAGCTCATCGTGTTCATATTGTATTCCAATATTGATCATTCGGCACAACCCAGAGAACAACTTGTAAATAAGAGAAAGTTAGACATAGCAGCTTAAAATCTTTGACCAAAATATTTATTTAGGACCAGTATAAATTTGTATGGAAATGAATTAACTTTTCCTCATTAGCAACTTCCCTCTGGGGCTAGTCAGTCTGATATTTTTTATGTTGTATGTCTTAATTTTAATTGTAAGACTCCGGCTTCGCAATGCCTCTGGACCAATTCCTCATTCTTTTGGATAATCCATCCTTGAGCTACTTTCCGGGGCAAATGGTAACAGGGAGAGTTGTCATAAGGGCCAACAGTGAAAAGAAAACTCAAGGTTCGTACAAAGAAAACATCTAGAATCTATCCATTAGCTGCAAAAATGCTGTGGGTTAATGCTTTGTTAATTTCTGCAGGGCTGAAACTTAAGTTTGAAGGGAGAGCATCCGTTCATTGGACCGAAGAGCACACAGAGAGCAGAGGCACCGGAAGTGACAGGCGCGACGAACGCATCACCAAGACATATAGCGACTCGGACAACTTTTTCGAATTCAAAAATTATTTGTTGGGAGATGGACGAAGTGACGTAAAAATTCCTCCCGGGGAATCCTCGTATCCATTTTCCTTCCAGCTGCCTCTGATGAACCTTCCTTCCAGCTATGTTGGCAATCACGGCAAAGTAGAATACGTGCTGGAAGCAGAAGTGAAGAGATCCTGGAAATTTGATTACAACACAAAACAGTTTATCACTGTTAACTCAATTGTTGACTTAAATAATGATCTTGAAGCAGCTCAGGCAGGAGAGTGGACAACGTCTAAAACTTTCTGTTGCCTTTGCTGTGCTAGTGGACCTCTTGCCTTAAATGTGCGAGTAAAAACCAAAGGATATTGTCCGGGAGAGATTATTGCATTGGAAGCGGAAGTGAATAATCAGAGCACGCGAGGTGTTAGCGATGTGTCTGTCAATTTCGTTCAGGTATGTGTGTATTCAATGAATATGTATATCGTGGATCTTTTTTATGAATTGAAAACCATAAAAAGATATATCGCTTAATTTAGGAAGCTACGTTTTTTGCACAAGGCAGCGAGAAGAAGGTGCAGAAGTCACTATTTTCTTCTAAAAGGGGTGAAGGGGTAGATGCCGGTGACAGCGATATTTGGCGAACTGAGATTCAAATACCTTCAGTCCCTCCAACGAAGCTTGGAGGATGTAGGATAATTGACGTTCAATATGTGTTAAACGTAAGTGGATTCTAATTATTAATCTAATCTAATTGAATACTAATGGGGCAAGGAGCTTTTTTTATCTATGTAAATGGTATATATTTTTTATTTGAAGGTGGAAGTTCATGTTTCTGGAGTTGCCTTCAATTTAAAGAAACCTTGTCCGATTATAGTGGGAACAGTGCCATTAAGAATGCGATTTGATGCTCTAAAGTCTGCCGATACGGCCCCGTCAGCTCCGCCATTATTTACACCGAATGGATACCCTGATTTGCGTAAATTGTTTTTCTGCCTATCTCATACTCATGGTTATTTGTTTCAAAGTTTAAATTTCTAATGATCCAACTTGATATCTGTTCAAATTACGATTCTATTCTTGAACAGCCCCGCCACAATACAAAGATTCCTTCGACTTTAAGATTGAACCTCCGAAGCCGGACAATTTGGTGGATAACATAACAAATACTGTGATTGACAATATTGTGCCGTCCAACCCCGATTACGTCCCTAAATACGTGACCTACGGGTGGAACTTTAATCCAGTCCAATTGAAATTGGACTAGTTGGACTCAGTTAAAGTTAACCTCTCAAAGCTAACAACCAATTAAAATAATACATTTAAATGCAACTACGGTTATTCACAGAGCTAAGAAACTGAACCGAGCCATTTTTAATATAAGGCTATGTATGTATTTAATTGTAAGTGTAAAAGTAAACAGTCAACCAAACGGCAAATGCAATGTAATGTAAGCGAATTTTGTGAATTTAAGATTTATTTGGGTCTGGTGTATTTCAGCCATTTTAATGTAAAAGTCTTTATTGTCACTAACTGAGGTTCTAACTTTTTTCGTTCTTTCGTTTCGTGTCTCAAAGTCTGACTAATAAAGATTCATCTTTTAAAACAAAAGGTACCATTGTTTTTCTTTAGTCGTTAAAAGTATCAGGAAATCTCAGCACTCTATTACCTAAAAAACCTTAACATTGGCATTTAATACTCGAATGAAATACCTAATGTACATATTGTATTGGCATTGTAACTCATCTCATATTTCACTTTTGAAGACATCCTCCTCCCCTTTTCTNGTATCAGGAAATCTCAGCACTCTATTACCTAAAAAACCTTAACATTGGCATTTAATACTCGAATGAAATACCTAATGTACATATTGTATTGGCATTGTAACTCATCTCATATTTCACTTTTGAAGACATCCCCTCCTCCCCTTTTCTCACTCTGGTAACTCGCGACAATTACGGCGGACGTCACATTTTGAATGTAATGCGTCATGAGTGCACCGTCATGTTAACTTCGGAACATGCTTTATTTTGGAGAGCACTCACTTTAACATAACATTTTATGGCGGTGTTCTAAATGGTTCGAAAAGCATATAGCCGAACGTTGTCATACCTTGTTAAGTGCAGAGGGTAAAGGAAAGAAAAGATTTTTTTTCAGTCGTGCTCAACTCAACGAGGAAATCCAAATTGTTGGCTGTAATCCAATGTACTTGAAAAGCTAAAAATATATGGACCGCAATAGCTATAGCTTCATTGACGATGACGACGAAATAGTTCGAAAACACTTGCAAAACGTGTGCGTGTGTGTACAGTGATCACAAAATGAAATCCGTAATAGATTGTATATTGTATTGTATACATCTAATAAACAAGTCAAAAAAGTAAATTGGAAATTCTTGTTCATTGTGCACGATCATCATTATCAACTTTTGATCGCTCTTTTCCTGATGAGATCATTCAATGTGAAATCTGTGGCTTTTCGGGGCTCAAGAAAAGTAAAAGGAGAAAATCCGTTGCATTGCATGAAATTTGTAGTAAAGTGGCTTTACCCTGGTTTTACAGTTGCAATTTACAATAATGTCTGCTGCTCGTTCCCGTAACATGTGCACGTCCATTTTGAAGGACTGCAGCAGATTTAGATAAATTGCGTAAATGCTCCAAGACGGTGGTCTGCACATTTTCTGAGAGTGAAAAATAGCTGTTCTGTCGTTCTCGAACGTAACATTCAAACACCAGCCAATCAATCAAAAAAGTGGTAAAGGACTGTCTTCATGTGTTTGTGGTTCCCATTTATCCACTCATTAGCAAACACGACAAATTATGAGTGGAGGACGGGCTAGGACGAGGCGCACTAGTGAAAGTGAGAACGAAAACCAAGCCAGATTCAGATTTGTGCTTTCAAATTCAGAAACGTTCTGGGCTTTGCCACATGAAGAAATACTAGCTACAACGAACTTTAACGGTTATGTATTAATTTTGTGACGTGACGTGTACCATAATGGCACAGTTTTCCGTTCTCAATTACTGGAGATCTTATAGTCACTTTAAGGTTGTGGCTATCATTTTTATCGTGGTGGGATTAACATGGTCTTCGGAAGGTATAATAAATTCATTTAGTCTTTATGGGAAAAAAAAGTTACAAAGTAAAACAGAAAAGTTTACTTTGCACTTTCTTTGTAGGCCTACGACTTTGTTATCATTGTAATTCGACCACGGACGGTCTCGATTGTGTATATAATCCGAGTAACGTGACAGATGGAGAAGTTTCTTGTAAAGGGCGCTGTACAATTATGTAAGAACCACACTATCTACATGTCGAATGTAATTTTTATTTTGCTTACGTGAAATTCAGACAAAAATCCTATTTTGCAGGAGAAAGGACTACAATGACATGTACTTTCCGGACGACAAGTCTTTCGTGTCACTGCGAAGAACGTGTGAAGTTAATCCTCTTGTTCAGGATGCTGTTCAGGTGGAAGGCTACTTTAAAATATATTACAGATCATGTAAAAGCTACCTCTGCAATAGCGGATCTGGTGTACAAAGTATGAATCATTTAACAAATTTTCACAACTTTTTTGTTTGCATTAAAGTTTAAATCAACAATGACATTTTATAGGCTTAAAAGACATGCCGGAAGATCCAGCATGGGATATATACCCAGATGAAGATTTGGACTCAAGTTCGGACTGGTCATGTACCAGTTCTGTAGAGACGCTCTTGTTCTTCCTATTCTTTATTTTAGCAATATTCGTCTGAAAAGCGTTTTGTTTTATATTTTCTCAGCTTTCATAAATGTCTGTGTTTTGTTTAAAGCGCTGCTTCATGCTTCTGTAAAATACTATTAAATTTTCGCAGTTTTTGTTAATTTATGTATTTGTTTTATTTTTTGGCTTAATCGGTCACATTTTTGCTTTGTTTCAAGTTCGCCGATACAAATCACAACCTGAATTCGACTGACAAACAAAACTATTGTATACGAAATAAAACCAGATTATTATTGTTCCATTTCATAACGCCTCTTTAGGCAAATACAATGTGCCCACCCACACACTTTTTAACAAATTAAAAATAAAATATTTTTGCTTCAAGTTTACTTTTCCACCACTTAATCAAATATACTTTAGGGATTTTGGGTAAAAGTATCAGTTTCGCCTGCAAAGAATGTACATATGCCAGTGCCATTATTCTTCGTTTATCCTTTCCCTAATGGAATTTCTTTGGTATAGAGAACAAAGCAAATACTATGGTGAAGCATTATCACAAGATAAGGGTCTACTCAAAGTGGTATCGATTTATTTCTAAAAGTGAAAATATGGAAACGTTTTACCGCTTCAGTTAGAAATGGAGATCTGTCTTTTATTCTCGAGGTTTTTAGTTAAAAGACTTGTAGGTAATAATGTTTACATGCATAATGGGTTTTAAGCGAATAAATTCTGCCACCTGAACGATAATTGGCACCAGCAGTGTCAGAGCTGTTAGTGCAAACAAATGCATATCAATATGTGCGCATTGGTACAGGGATTAGAAAAGAAAGAAAATCAAAGCACAGAATAAAAAACCATTTCTCTTTGTTTGTATTCATCAACAGCTCAACCTGAGCCATTTACATGGCCCTTCTCATTTTATGCGCTATCAAAACTCAAAACATCCTAGTTTGTTTCAAAGTCAGTGTCTTATTATAGAGTAAAACATGGTGTAATCTGTAACCAGAAGGCATCAACTCAGCAAACAAAAAACGATAATCAAGGAAAGTTAGAAAGATTTAAGAGTCTTAAGAGAGAACCACCAGAGAAAAATGTATAAAAAGCTCATTCATTTCATTCAGGCTAATGCGTCTCCTGATACAAATTAATACTTTTCCTGCCATATTTGCAGTCGCCATCACGCTACTTTAAGTTCCCACAACTATGTTTTCTGAAGCGTTTTTGGCTTTTAGCAAGAAGGCAGAAATAAAAAGGGAATAAAAATAAAAATATTACACTGGTTGATATAATGTGTGCTATGCTAGTAGCAAGAAAAAGTCATTATTATTATTGCACATTCATTACAATGAATGAACCCACCGAGTTATGCACATGAAATTCCAACTCAGATTTCAGTTTTATACTGGAATATCATATCGCTCTTGATAAGACGCAAAACATTTTGTATGCATTTCTGGCAAACCTAAAGCGAATATCTCATGCTATAACTGCCATTTATGCTATCAGAGTTTGCATTACATCACGCGCGGAAAAGAAACAATCTTTTACTGATCTGATCTGCATCATCATAGCGAGACTGTAAAAAACTCCTTTCTTTTGTAAGCCAACACTGAACTTACTGAGCACATAATGGCATTACTATGTTTTCGTGGATGTGTGTGTAATTCCAATTTCCAGTCGAATGTTTTCTTTCATACAATGTACCCATGAGAAGAGGAGGTGAAACATCGCTAGACTGGGAACGAGTCAACAGTAAACCCGAGCAGCCGACGAAACAAAACATAAGAAAAACTGCAGGACGGAAGGAGAGTGAAAGAAAAAGCAAAGTGGAGGCTTGCTTGTTGATGTGTGAGAGCGAGTGTGAGTATCTTTTACGGGAAACCACAGCCACCGACCATTTAAGAGACAATTCTTCACGTTCGTGTTCACACATCAATACCGATATATTTAGTAAACACATACATATTGTAAATTTTATAATGCCATGAAACATCATTGTATAGGTATGTATGTCTCACTTATACTATCTTCGTATCAGTGTTTGCTGTACTAAACTGTGCTCTTTTATATCAGATGACTCTTCTGAATTAAAAGAGGTTTGCAGTTCTATTCTATCTATGCTCTATATCTTTTAGGCACCTATATCTTTCCACACGAATTGGAAAGAAAATTTACTCAAACTCACGAAACAAGTGGAAGTGGAACAATAACAATAGCCTGCAGATACAGCGAAGCGGAGAAGGAAAAATCTTTCCAACTCAATTCAAAAGTTGCAAGTATTGCAATGAGTTATTCTTCTCACTTGTGTTGACTAGAACGATCATGAAATAAATCTTGTGCTCATTATAATACTCATTTGGAAACAACTATTCACGTAATATAAACTGGAATACTTTATTTTACTCGTGAAATAAAATTATACATACCTATATACTATACCTCCTAGTTTATTTTACAGTGTTCCATGTAGATAGCTCACGTTATTAATTTATTCACATTGCAACAAAAAAGGTTTGAACTCCATTACTTTACAGCATATCAAAATGAAACGGAAAGTACTGAGTGCCATCAACTTGAAAAAAGTTCGTTCCTTCCATTAACAATCATTATTATATTATTGCCTTCTGCGAAAAGTCACTACACATGAGAAAATGCAAATAAAGTGCTTTTTAGCAGAATAATGCAAAGTGTTGTACAGTGCAGACTATCCATCACTGACTCGTCTTTTCTACAGTGTAAGTCAAAAATACAGTGATGGTAATGATAATTCAGTTAATAACTTCAGCAGTCTTAATTGAAAGTGAAAAGGGGTGACGCTTACTGCGTCAATATTGATTTATTACGTAGTATACTCACTATATCACACATCATTGCGCTGAGTTCAGCCTCCTGGAAAACATATCACATGACCAATTAGAAGTAATTTGCATATTTGTCTGGCAGGAGAGAAAATCTCTTACACTTGTAGAATTTTGCATAGAAATAAAACCTGACAGACTTTTAGCAAAATTGAACTACCTCTGGATTAAAAACACTTGTAAAGAGTATTAACGTCTATTCATTCAACGCCATTCTAATAATATTCTATTTTATTTGTTTTACTTCTGAGAATTTCATTGCATTATTGATATTAAGTAAGGATAAATCACACTGTCATCGTAATATGTAATATGTAGCTTTTTTACCTCTGCCATCTGCAATAAAGTTGTATTTGTCCTTTGACTTTTCCATGTTTCAATAGCTCTTGAAGAAGAAAAGTTGTCGTAGTCGTACGTGTGTGCTAAAAAAATTGCTGGTCCAGTAAAGTCCAGGTGTATATTATTGCATACAACTATTAAACAAGACCTTTTTATACTAAGTATAGAGAGACAATTGAGTATGTAATAAAATGCAGGAAGAAATATGTTCTGTTGTTATCGCATATGAGGGTGAGTCATCTGATGTGATCACTCAATGATACTAGATGAGAAAAGATGATGCAGAGTTTTAAACACTAACGTGGGTTTGTAAGATTAAAAAAGTGAGTTTTTTCTAGTAAGTTTGCCTGATATTTTATTATCATCTTTAGGTATTTAAGCCAGAATTAGACCACTTTTGTTTTCAATATAACATTCAAATAAGCATGTGAAAGTGTAATGAATGGGCACTCGATCCAAAAAAGGTTCCTATCTGTTGTAGGCAGATTATAGAGATTTTCTCTTTTATAGATTATTTATCTTTTAAGTTTACATCTACGAACGATACCATTTTCATGCAGGCAGAGAGAAAAGGTGAAATCGGTATATGTAGGAAACATTAAAATGTATTCATATTCATAAAAGAAGTTCAATGTCAGGTTCAGAGGTTATAGTGAAGAGAGGAGTAACATAAAACTGATTGTGAGTGGGTGAATTTGCGTTTTACGAAACGCACACACAGTGACAGCATTAAATATCTGGACAGAAGTTGTTCTTTAAAATTAGTTCCGTTTCCCTTATAAGGCTGAACTTCATATTAAAATTGAAATGTATTAGGTTATAAAGTTGACTTTTCAAACGTTGTGGTGTAGTACCGGTTTCTAAAGAATTGTTTTGAGTGAAAATAAATATATTTCAATTGTTTCAGATATGTGCCTGTCCCATAAATTGCGTGTGACGTAATTTGGGAAGTTTCGGATAGAGATTTGTATCATACAGAGTTTTCAAATTTCAATTGTTAAGTGAACCAAATAAATTGGAGCAAAATTTATACGTCAAAATTACAATCTCTACTCATCAAACTTAAAAAACGTCTAATCAAAATCAGGAATTCCGTCGTCACCATTTTTCTTCCTCGATTTGTGTTACCATTGTGTCTCCCATTGTGCGAATAAATTACAAGTTACAGTTTAGTGATTTTATAATTACATATTAAAATTACTGGAGGTAAATTGTCATTTCAGATTTCGTGCTTGCGGCTAGTTTACAGAAGAATTAAGTTTGCAGATTTATAGTATTGTAATAATTCCGTGATTATAATTTTTCACGCTGTGCATGAGATTATGAAAAAGATAAATCCCAGTTTATAATTTTGTCACGCCCTGTTAAAATTATATTTTTCTCAAAGCTTTACATGACGATTTGACAAAAATAAATTGGATAGTACCTGACTCATTGTCAGTCTTCATCGGAACAAACAAAAAACATAGTAATAATTTTGCAATGTTTTGTTTTGGTAATAAAGTTTACACTTTTATTTTTCTGTTATAGTTCCTTCCTGAAACACGCTCACACAGACAAGTGCAATGCAACCGCCTCGTTTTATAGTGGATGCTTGTTACTTAAATAAGACGTTTTCACTAGTCAGTCAAGTAGTTTTTGCTTTTCAAGCCGCGCCGCCTACCTTTAATTAAAAACTGGATGCTTAAAAAGTATTAGTGAAAGAACTGTAGCTAACCAGATTTTTACATTTTCAACATGGATCAGTTACTAGCAAAAGCGCCGTCAAAGGACGAAATCTCATCACAAATCATGTCGTTTTTTGGTGGAAATCCGTTTTCAACGCCTATTGGACAAAAAATAGGTATAGTGGAGAACCTTGAATATTTCATTTGGCTTTTTCAATTTGGAAAATGTAATTTTTCATGGCCTGACCCTATTGTCATTATAAACCAGAGCACGCAACGGATGCTTCACTGGCATCAGAAAATTGGTCTCTGAACATGGAAATTTGTGACATGGTAAACACATCAGAAGACGGTCCGAAGGATGCTGTAAGAGCAATTAGGAAGAGGTTGCAGCAAAACGCTGGCAAAAACTACACCGTCATAATGTTAGTTGGAATTTTAATTATACTAGTAGCTCTTTTGACACTAGTTCTGACAAACCCATTTCTTTTAGGTACACCTTAACAGTGCTTGAAACATGTGTCAAAAACTGTGGGAAAAGATTTCATATCCTCGTTTGCCAAAAAGACTTTGGTCAGGAGTTAGTTAAACTAATTGGTACGTACGAATGCTTATTACTACATAATACTACTGACTTACATATATAAAAATAAGTCTGAGACAATAAAACAAGGAAACTGTGCTAATTACTGAATGCTTTATTTATGAAAATAATTGTCTGAGAGATACGTTTAGCCAGACAGAGCGTGACATGCAGAGAAAAACTCATTATCTCATTGTTTAACACAGGACCAAAAAATGACCCACCTACAGTAGTACAAGAAAAAGTTTTGGGTTTAATTCAGTCGTGGGCTGACACATTTAGAGGCCATCCTGAACTCGTCGGAATCGTTCAGTTATATGAAGATTTGAAGTCGAAAGGCATAGAATTCCCTATGACAGATTTGGACTCAATGGTACCTATTCTTACTCCAAAAAGGGTAAGTCTGATTAAACTCACAATAACAGCAGTAAAACGGAAACTGTTATAAATACTGACAGATCGAGCTAATTAAAAAATTTCTTTTTAATAATGCTTCGCTGACAACGTGACAACACAGAGTGTGGAGACAGAACCTATCCTTCATCCAGTCATTCTCGGCGAACAACGACAACCTCAGCAACCACCGCAGCAGGTACAACTATTTTGACAGTCTTATTTTTTACTACTCTTTTCCATCGTCACCACAGACCACTTGCTTTATGGCACTGATTTATGAAGTCTTATCGTACAAACAATGCATTTTATATTATTAGCATAGGCATTAGAGTTACCGTAACTTACGTGCCTAAAAGTGCTACACCATCAAATGATACGGTCACAAAGCAAGCGCATGGCACGCACGCATAAAAGTTCCTTTGTATATAGGTAATTCAGGTAATTGCCATCTTTGCATCCAATCCATACTTATTTTGTGGGCAGGGCAGTACTAGCATTTATAAGGCATAATATGAGAGACCGATATTACAGTTAGTTATCGCGTCAATTACTCGCGTTAAATATTTGACCATAGTCGTTAAATATAGAGAGAGATGAATTGGTACCTTTTTGCATGCCTTCCTTTACGTACGTACGGCACATTGTATGCCGTAAACTTTCACATTCATTCACACTCAACTGTTACTAATGTAGGAAACGCGAAGGCTGATGTGATGGTAATTAAATGACTCATTCATGTCGTGCCTCAAAAGAGCCCATATGCCTACATAACTGGGTTGTTTGTACGTGGTTCTGCAATTCTGCATCTTGTCCATTAATAAATGCAGTGATATCGTGTATACCTACATACAATGGGTATGCGCAGATTGTTGTGCTATATGAGACACATTGGCTCTGGCACTCGACGTCACAGTCACAGGTGTTATTGCAAGTTTGCAAGTTGTCATCCGTAAAGAAATGAGAGGGTTTCCATAAAAAAGTGTTCTTTTTGGGGAAAATCTTTACTTTTTGGTGTAACACCATTGATCACAATTTCTTTGCTATCTGATTCTGCACATAAAAATGACTATGGTAAGAATTGCAATATATAACAATAAAACGAACACATTTTGAAATTAACTTTTTTTACGGTTAGCTTAATTGCGAGCAGCTGCAGGCAGGTGTACTGTGCGAATAAAATAGATTTTAAATTGTGAATTTTATAGGTGATATTGTGTATCATGTGCAGATGCTTCATTTTGTTTTAGTAATTGTGCTTAATATCACGAATCATATCAAATCATCAAAACATAAATGAGGTAATTTTGTGGGATTCCGCACTGCAATCTGGTTTATTTATTACGATACATAGGGACAGAGAAAAATCGTGAAAATGTAGATGAGCACATTCAATTTTAGGTAGACTAACAAAAAAATGTGAGGAGCTCTGCATTATTTTTTATTGTTTCACTTCGCTGCAAATTGGACACAGACAGCTTACATTTGTCAAACTTCAGTGATCACATTGCTCAAAGAAAAACAATGCTCCGTTTTGGTTGAAACGATTTTATAGGAAGCTCTCCATAAAGAACCATCCCTTTTGAAATGGGATTATCAGTAAAGAGTCAGGATTCAGGATGCAGTAAGCAGTAGGGCTTATACAAGCAACGTTTAGATTATCGTTTCAGTTTTGTTACAAAAATAGGATTACGTAGGTGGAATGTTGGAGGTGGATTAGTGCAATACAATGCAAGTAATATCTCATTGTTGACGATGCATTCATCATCAAATTATTATCATACGTAACATCCGCCGTGTACTTACAAGCAAGAAAGGGAGGTCCATTGTTGCCTGAGTCTAACAAAGGATATTGCAGAGTTCATGTACATCGTCGAATAACCTCTCGCTATACAGATCGCTGCATATTCACAGAATCATCATCATAGTATAGAAAAATTCTCCTTTTATATTCAACTGAAATTAGATTTTCATCTACGACTACGAGATAGGCATACACCATTTTTACGAGTCTTTCGACCAGTTATTTGGCAGCAGTAATTTTCAGCACACTGAGATTTTGGCAGACAGAAAAACATTGTGTTAATTTTATTTTATAAGTTTAAAAACATTTAGCAAAGTGTTTCGTTACTGTGTGGAAAAAATTGAAATTGTTTTCGAGATGTTGTCATCCTCTCCACATGCCTCTTCATCGACCGCACAA
>VYYJ01003297.1:0-17129 GCA_021029165.1 Cyphoderus albinus | reverse complement strand
CTCTTGACTCACGACGACAGAAGTATAAAAATGCGTTGAACACGAACTTCTTAATTTTTGTCTCGATGCATCTTTTAGTTTTATCCAGGACTTAACTGGTTTTCAAATTCTTCCTATTGTCTGCTCGAATCAACTGAACGAGATAAGACAAGAGATGCAATGGAATGGTGAACTTGTTCAATGAACATCATTGAACAATTGCTGTTCTAGCCTAGCAGAGACGTTGAACATGAACATGTTCATGAAAGTCTCTGGATATTCCATCAGGGATTATATTTAGGTAACTTTTAAATTTTATCTTGGTGAGGAGTTTGTGTTTGGAGTGTTTTTGAAGTTTCTCGAACACCTACTTGTAATTTAAGTCAACCAAATGAATTTTCAGGGGCAACTCTTTTCATAAAGCTGTTTTATTTCAATAAATTTTTATTGACCTTATCCGCCGATTGAAGTGCAAATTGCCGATACATGGGAGGAGCTGCTAAAGTTTCTGTAAATCTGTACAATTGTTTCTCCACTGCCACTTCCTGTTTTGGAGTTGGTTGAACCTGTGAAGTCTGGAAGGAAATATTAGCCATACTATTTTGTGACGCAAAATTATTTATGTCAAAATATAAAAACGTACAAGACTTACAACAGTGTAGTCATTCGGGTTAGCATCATCGGCCGAAGGATTGACCTCTGAGAGTATGTTGGTCATCGCCCAGGAGGAAGTTGTTTGATATGATTCTTCATCCTGCCACACCCTCAGTCCTGAATATTCACCTCCCGTATTTTCTCGTGTTAAAATCCGACCCCCTTCGTAATGAGCGAGGTTAACTCGTTGACGATGGAGTTGGTCATCATCCACCATGTAATTTTCACCCTCCAATAACTTCGCTAATGCGGTACCAAGATGAGCCCATTTGAATATCCTCATTTTTTAATATTCTAGACACGTTCCTCTTATAGTGTTAAAATCGCTTGTTCTTCTAAACGAAATAGAATCTTCCACAAATGTGAACTTCCTCTTCCACTCCAATTTCAATTGCCACTTGACTAATGAAATCATGCAGAAAGACAAAAATGTTTTACTTCTCATAGAAAACGAAATGCTGACACTGCCACATAAAATTCGCATAAAATCAGCATAGAATCTCCATGTGTAAAAGAGATGTAATGTGATGTGATCTTGCTTGATAATGATTCTGAGAATTCTGTTTGAGTCACTTTGTTCGTAACCTACATTTATCTTCCTGTCCTCCTGTGTTCTTCAACTAGCACTTGTGTAAAATGTAATATAAAGTAATATAAATTTATTATGAATGGTATATCATAACATAATCAAAATATAGTTTAAATATGAAAATAAAAAACCGAACAAAACCAGTCGAAGCTACGTGTATATCTGCTGGACTGAACTATTCAACGAAAAAACTTATCTGAAATTGATAATTGGTTTATTTTTATAATGATTCCTCTTTAAATATTCAATACATCATAAAACAAAACAAACAAAAACATTTCAGTGTTCACTTCACTAACATTAGATTATAATGAATTTGGTGTTATATAAGATTCACTTTATTTTATTGATGTAGGTTATATGTAGATAGTTTGTCAATTATGTAAACATTTAAGTTGGACTAGCAGCAACTTGACCAGCACTGGTAATTTCTTTCCAATTTTTCCAGCTCATGCCACAAATAAGATTGTGAAGGCGACCTTTGACACTATAAGGAATCATAATGGTTACATCCATTTTCCCCCCGGTAGAGCCAAATCCCCTCTGAACATTTTTGGAGTTGACACTTGCCGTGACTTTTGATTTGAGAAAGTCCACTGCGATTTCCTGAATCTTGGCATTTGTCACACTAAAGTTTGGGTCTGCCACGGGACATACTGTGCAGTGAATGATGGAGCGAAGATGCCACGTGACAATGCGGACCACCCGATCCATTTCCTTCGTAAGTAGGGCGTCATCTCGAACCTCGACGGATTTGGTGGGATAGTAAAGTGGGTTATACTCATACTCGACACGCACGTAATCTGGAATGGCAGTTGAACACTGCCTACTCAGGTTTACCGTTTGAGGTTCAAAAAGCTTTACAAAGTCTATTGCATGACCTGCTTGTTCCAACTGCTTTAGCTCTGAAAGACGATCCTTTGTGACCTGAGCAAACCTTTTAAGCTTTCTTATTATGTCACTTCCCTGATGAGCCAAAAGGTCATTGAAGGGATTGGCTGGTTCAACAATGAAGCATTTTCGGTTAAAAATTTCACTGGTGCCGACTATCCTCGGAATCATGCTTTCACTAAAGTTATAAACACGTGACCACTGATTTGGTGAAACTTCTTGGAAAGCCAGTTTCAGTTTGTCCAGATTTGTTATCATGTCTATAACCTTTAGAAGCGTGCGAAGAACGGAACAAGAGAAGAATTCGTATTGATCCTCCTCTTCTTTAGCTACAGCCACGCAAATCAGTTCCATAATGGTGCAGCCCGCTTTCAAACTTCTTCTTCCCAAGTTAAGGGACTTTAGCCAGAATTTGGTAAGACGGATAATGGTAAGCGTAAACCTGGTTTGGTGACACTTCATGAACGCCAATTGTCGGTCAACTAAGGCACTACTATAATGATAATATTTTTCGGGATTTCTTTCCAAAGCTGCGTAGATATTTTCGGGTGGAATATAAGCGGCTGGCAAAAGATCCACCTCGTAACCTCCATGGAAAGTGAACTGTAGAGAGAATCTAGATTGTCGCTGAAAGAATGTCCTAATCGAGAGCTCATCCATGCGAGATGAGATGATTTCTTGAAATTCATCCAGGACTGCTGCGTAGGAAGGGGTGTCCAGGTCTTTTATTAAAATCACAAGGTCAAGGTCAGGTTCGAGAACATCTGTCTGCTTTCCAAAGCTGCCTCCATAATGCAGGCTTGAATCCAATTCGTATTTCGAACACTGTCTAAGTTTTTGGAAAACCTGAGTATAAGCAGACAAGTTTCATTATTGCAATAGTATTTGCAATTTTTAAACGAAACCCATAATATTTATTTATTTTTTTAATATTTTAAAACCTTGTTAGCGGACTCTGTGGCATGCTCTCGAAAGAAAGGGGGTGCATCCAAATCTTCACCGAATTCCCTTAATTTTCTGTCCAGCTCAGTTACTGGTCTATGAATCTGGAAAGTGAAAATTATTTATAAGATCGGTGTCTGGCAAGGCAAAAGTGATTTTCGTCTCTTTTTGTCTTTTACTTTAGTTGCAATTTACCTTTCTCCCCAATGCCCGTTGACTAGATTCACTGGACTCATCCTCCGATAACCCCAACACATTACCCATGATAAGTGGTGACTTATTGGGCTTGACTAAAAACTTTTCACTCTTTATATGCCGGTGACAATATTAAGAATGAGCCACAAGTGTTTTCACTTATGACAAAACTTGAAACGCTCCAGCCGCTTAAGACCCAGTGCAAAAAGATCTTTCTTTATACAAGGAATGATAGTATGAGTATGATATTATGCAACTCAAACCATGTTACATATGTATCTTCGACTTAATAAAGTAGTTTGCTCATTTTCTTACATGAACAGCAATATGTTTTTCTCTTAACTTTCATTTTATTTGAACATTTCATTTAATTGAAAATTTCATTTATTATTAATTATAGCATAATGTATGTATTATTGTTACTGATTGCTTCAGAATAATTTATCCTGTTGATATAAAATTTTACGTATATTTCTTTTGCAATTGCATACATTTTATTGAATCATTTGCTGAAAATTGTTCCACCTCATTTCGCAAACAAACCTACATAGCCGAACAGGATCCTGGAATGGTATTGTAATTTTGACACCCGCTTCCTGCTGACAGAAGCTGAATTTTCCGCTGGCATTTTTAGCCACCTTTGTCTGAAGAAATTCGAAAGCCGTTTTTACAACAGCTTTATCAACGGCGTCTGGATTTGGATTTGCGGCTTGACACACAACAGAGTGAATAATTGCTGTTAAATGCCATTTGATGTTTTTCACCGTGAGCATAACTTGGTCCTTCAGAACAAACTCTTTACGACCCTGACTGCATATCTCAATAGAACCGTTCGGATAATAAAATGGCGTTGGCTCAGAATAGACTTGAATCTGGTCCGGAATTGTTGGAAATTGTCTTGAGGCACCATCGGTAGTAGCCTGAGGCTCGAAAAACTCCACGAAGTTGATTGAAGGTGGGATATCATTGACTCCCGTTAGATTTCCCAGTCGACCTTTCGTAACGGTTGCAAACCGTTTGAGCTTGGCTAACACCTCCACATCGTTTCCTCGGCGTTGCTGCGCCAAAATATCATAGTAAGGATTTGCAGGCACTATGATAAACGAGTTGCGAGCCAAAATTTCCTTCGTTCCAATAACCCTTGGAACAAGAGTAGATAAGACACTGGGACTCTCTAGCTCGCACCTTGGTACAAGTCTCCACCGTTTTGTCTTAGAATCTTCTTCGAATGCCAGTTTTAGAGAGTCGATGTTCAAAATTGTGTCCATTACTCTTCGCAATGTGCGTAGAACAGAGCCAAAGATACTCAACTTTCCATACTGCTGCTCCTCTTCGATCACGGCCGCGACGCAAATCAGTTCCATAATGGTGCAACCTCCACCCACTCCCCGCTTTCCAAAATGAAGCGACTTGAACCAGAATTTGGCAAGGCGGATCACGCCAAGAGTGAAATAATCATTCTTATAGCATGTCATGAAGGTAAGGTGTTTTTCAACCAAACTGCTATTGTAACTGTAGAAATCACCCGGATTCTTGGCTAAAACTGTATAAATTTTGTCTGGGGTCAAATTTGCGGCAGGCAAAAGGTCTACTTCGAAACCGTTCATGAATGCAAACTGAATGGAGAAATTGGACTTTCTCTGAATGGAGCCTTCTTGTATCTTAAATGCTGTTCTATGTTTTAAAATGATTTCTTTAAAATGCTCCAACACGTTGATGTAGGAAGGAGAGTCAAGATTTTGGACCACCACAGTCAGATCCAGGTCAGGCTCGAGAACGTCTGTGTACTTACCAAAGCTGCCTCCATAATGCATTTGCAACAACGGAAACTTGGAGTGACTTTTGAGTTGACTGAAAAACTGAGTAAAATAAATCATTATTTTTTTCTTTAACCCGACAGTCATTATTTTATTATTGCTAATAAAGCTCTACATACAAAAATTATTCTCTGTAAAACTGACCTCCTCTGCAGCTTTCCTGGCAATTTCCCGATACATAGGGGGCGCGTCAAGGTCTTTCCCAAATCTACTTAGTCCTTGATCCACAGCCAGTTCCTACATGCAAAAATGTTATTTATTGGAGAAATTATTTAAATTGTTTATTTTTTAAATCACTTTATATTTTAAAGCTCAAATAACCTTTTTTCCCAGACGTTTCCGGGAACCCTCATCCATAAATCTTTCCCGTTCCTCTTCATAATTTCCTGATGCCCCAAAGACCACGTTTCCCACTTAAAAGAAAAATGTTAAAATTAGCTGTAATTGCTGTTTTTAATGTTTGAACTTTTAAAAATATTTCGTTCTTACTTTTTGCAAATAACTACGTTTTCCAATCGAAATAAAAGTTTTAACTGTATAGACTGATCAAGTGAAATCTCACTTACTAATTAAAGTACAAAGTAAATACATAAATCGGCATCACTTACTTTTATATAAAGGGACAAGAATTCTAACTCGAGAATCTTGAGTCCAAGATCCGATCAAATCCCAACAAGTGTGTGGAACTGCAAAAAATGTCAACTCTCATCTCATTTTCGTCAACTTTACTCCATTTGCCATTTCAAATTCTTGGAACCGAACTGATTGATAATTAGAGACTCAACTGACTCAAGATGGGATGCATATGCATGATGCATTTTTATTTGACATATAAAGTGTGACGCATTAATACTTGCGCTAAACGTTTTGTCACAGCCAATCAACGTACCATCAATTTTGTGCTTTTATATTTAAGGCATGCATTTATATGACGTGATTCACGTCACGTGAACATAAGTTACTTCAAGTAACTTTGTACTATGGCTGCAGGAAAGATACAATACATAATATTATATGCAATTCAACACCCGTTTGGCCCATTATTAAGATATACATAAACCTTGCATTAAGTCAAATATATGCATATATGAAAAATTAATGATGTCATAGTTGTAATTCTTTGACTCTTTTCTTTCCAAATTGTAATGGATTGATTAAAATCCGTTACAAAAGTGTGTAAATTATAGGCTTAAATGCATATTAAGACGCTAGAGAAATTATATACGTATTTATGTAAAATATATGATACGATGTCATAAGTTATGGAAGTAAAATTCACAAGCACAATTTTTCTTAGTATGTAACAATTTCTAAAATGCCCAGCCCCATACATGAATAGGGCAATAAAGACCACGCAAAGAACCCACTACTACCTATATGTTTGGGATCCAAACTTTGGGTATGCATTTGACATTTTGACCTTTGTTGCCCAAATACTGAAATGCTTTCAGAATATGGCTTGTGAACAAGTGAAATTGAAATCCCTTAAAATCCGTCTAGAATTTTTCTTCTAAAGTAAGAACGGTTTAAGTCTCACTGAAGAAAAGAAGTCACTCAGCTTATATATACATTTACCGAAACATTTAAGTATGAACAGAGCAGAACATGGATTTTACTACTTTTCCCACCAATATGTTATTTTAGTATTCATTTGGCTACTTCTGCCTTACATATTCTCAACTCAACCTCCTAGGAGGTTTGTCAATATTGCTGGCAACATACTTACATACGTGATTGTCTTGTCACATGTACAATATCTGTAGATTCATTCATCGTTTACTTAAGAAAAGAATGTTAGCTTTTCCTATATAGTACTACAAAACTGAAATGATCATTTAATTGCTATTGCTATTTAAATATAATTTTACAAATAAAAAAACAATCATGTCTGGAAATATGAGCATTTGCTTGTTTTGCTGTAAAAGCTACAAAAGTGACGAGAATAGCACTGACAGTGAAACTACAAAAGTGTTGCAGATTTTTCTTAAAATTCTTCAGCGTCAGCTCGATACAAAATTCGAGACCTTCATTGCTTCCAAATTGTCGCGAAATATTTTCGGTCGAAATGGGGAACTTAATCATAATGGAGACCTTGTTGATATTGATGATCACGATATTCGCACTCTGAAATTAGCAAAGACTTGTATTGATTGCTTGAGAGTGGTCAGGTCAGTTTGTGATATCTACCATGAGCTGAAGTGCCTGGAAATAAAGCTGGAGTGGAGGCTTGGCGTATTAAATGATATTATGGACTTGGCCGGAAAAGTGCCCTCTAGAACAGTTACTTTGAAAACGATTTGTGATAGTAATGATAAAAGGTCACGGTCAAAAGAAACTAAACGTCAAGGGCGGCCAAGGAAAAGTTTCAACAATGTCATCAATTTCCGGCAAGAGGTACAGAATAAATGTGAGTGAAAGTAGCAATCTTCGTCGTTCTTGTTATTATCTTTATTATCTTTACAATTTAAAAATTGAAATGATTTTTTTTTGTTCTATCAATTATTTTCCAGGTTGTACTATGAGAAACAAAGTGGTGCAAAAGTATCCAAAGGTCTCCCTGACTAAGCTGAAAATCCAATCATATCCTTCAATTAAAAGTCCTCTGAAGCAGGGAGTCCAGATAGAAGAAAATGTTGAAGAGAGTCATGTTATTAATGACAATTCTCAAATGGGTGTTGAAATCGAACTTGACCCATTTGAGTTAGGCTTTGATCTCAATACTTCATTTAGTTCATCTTTATTTGAGGAAATTGGCATTGAAACACCAGGCAGGGACATGTATTCAAGCGATATGAATTTGAGCCTGAAGGATCCAATTGAGGTGCAACCTGAACCGGGACCTTCAGAGGATATTGCAGATTGCGATAGTTCCAAAAGTGAAAAAGAGAACGAATCAACAGCAAATGAGGAAACTCCTGTAAGAGTGGAACCTATCAAACACAACGAGGGGAAAGCAAGAGTAGATCAGAATAGGAGTGGCAATGGGAAAGATTTCATCTGTGAGCAGTGTGGCAAAGGATTTAAATACGCTTTCAATTTACGACGACATTATATCACTCACACAGGACCCGAGGTTTGGAAATTTTCTTGCGACATTTGTGGAAAAAAATGTACGTCCAGGGACACCTTGATGCTTCATAGTAAACAACACAAGAGTTTTCGCAAATGCAAATTTTATTGTGAGGTTTGTGGGCAAAAGTTTCCTACGAGATACAGGTTAACTGCTCATGCCAGTAAACACACAAACGAATTGCCTTTTAAATGTATGTTTTGTAGTAGCAAGTTTACTATTTCACGAGATTTAATAGTGCATCTGAACCGGAAACACACGGAGAAAAGACTGGATGAAGACTAGCAATAGTGTTAGTATGTATAAGGTCAAATTCTCCTTTTACTTAAATTGTTTATATTCATTATGACGTTAATACGAATTATTTCAATCAATTATAATTGACTAGTAATAAAAATCCAAAAATAGGCTTTTTAAATAGCTTGCTTTAAATTAATTTTTAAAATCAATTATTCTACAACTGCCAACGCATACTGAACTGTAATCTTGATTCCATATCTGTATCTATATTTAATGCTAAAGCGTCACATTACCAACAATAAAACAAACATTTTGTTGTTGTTGAATTGAGAAACTTTTATTTCAAATTATCTAATTTTTGCAGAGTAAATATTCAGTATATTGTAATGGCATTGTGGTAGTATTTGTATTTTATACAAGATTTAATAAAATATATATATTAATCTATACTAATGACGTGATTCCCACCTCGTCGTCTTCTCTTTGGAACTGGATTCCATTTCATGCTGCAATGAATTTCCCATGCCTCGCCTTTTATACGATAAGGAATGTACAGGGTCACATCCATCTCTTCATGGAGATTGGCCACAATTTCTCTGTCCTCTATTTCCAAATTGGTACTAATGAAATTCTTAACCTCACAAAGAACTTCAGGATTGGTAATACTGTCGGGGTCGTTGTGAATGGTCGCGTTGATTATAAATAATAAATTTTTCCTTATGGTTTCCACCACCGCTTGGACATCTTTCCGTTTCAGAGGAAAACCATTTCTGATACGCTTGTGACAATTGGGGTACACAAACTGCGTTTTTTCATAACAAATCCGAATTTCGTCAGGGACTCCAGTTGGAAACTGTGACAAGAGGTCTAAAGGTTGAGGCTCAAATAGTTTTACAATGTTGACAATATCTGCGTCAGTCCTGTGAAAATCAAAATCTTCAGTCTCGTCAAAAATTTCAATAAGACGGTTTCGTGTGACCTGTGCAAATTTGCGAAGTTTCCAAAGCACTTCTTCGTCTTGACCGGCTAACAAGTCATTGAAGGGATTAGCAGGTTCAACAATGTAACGGGACCTGTTCCAAATTTCAGGCGTTCCAATCACACGGGGGACCATCGATTTGGCTGTACGGTATTCCAGGTCACGTCGAGAAATGTACCTCCACTTTCCAGGATTGTCGGGGATTTGTTCAAAGCAAATCTTGAGTGTATCCATTTGAATGATCATATCCAATACTTCTAGAAATGCGCTTTGAAGTGCAAAATCATCAGAATTGTTGCATCTTGCTGATGCAGCTGTACAGATTAACTCCAGAATCGTGCAACCGCCGCTGACCCACTTGTGTCCAAAGTGAAGAGATTTAAACCAAAATTTGGTCAATCGGGTCAATATGTGGACGAATTCGGCTTGACCAATCATGAATTGGACTTGAGTTGCGGCCAAACTACTGCCGTATTCATAAAATTTCTCCGGATTCCTTCGCAATACCTGGTATATCTCATTTGGTTTCATATCCGCTCCAACCAAGAGATCAACATCGAACCCATTTACGAACCTGAATTGAATGGAGAATTTCGATTTTCGGATGACGGAACCTTCCTCAATCAATAGTTCCAATTGGTGTTGCGTAAGTATCCTTTCACATTCTTTGAGTGGTTGCTCAAAAGGTGGTTGGTCCACATTGTTTAGAAAAACGACCAAGTCAATATCCGGCTCCAAGACGTCAGTCCCTTTCCCAAAACTTCCCGCGTAAATTGCCTCGATCACTGGAAATCGCTTCAACTGTGTTCGCAGCTTCGCTACAATCTATTTGAAAGAAAGGTCATTTAATTTTGAAATTAGACAGTAAATTTCACCTAGGTCCTAGGTTTGCTTTGGGTATATATTGGTATATATAGATAGTTAGATATGACAAGAACCTTCTTGGTTAGGCGTTCCGCTTGCTCTTGGTACAAATATGGTGCTTTTAAATCCCTTCCTAAATCACACAAACGCTTTTCCAACCTAGTTTTGACGCTATTACTTTTACTTGTTCCGAAAACCTTATTAAAAATTACAAGAATTCCAAAAATACCCAACACTGTAAGAGGATCCATGGCTTTTTCACTTTAAAATAAACGCCTCAAAATTGGGTATATCTTGTTGACGCCACGGAGGACACAACTCGAATGAGGCCATAATTTAAGAAAACCGACGAATTAAAATGTTCGTCGTGATATGATCTATGATGGATGATGAATTTAATAATTGTAAAACGTTTTATTTTCTCTTGGATGGAATTGCATTGCAACGAAATGTACAGGTACGAAAACGTTTTCCTTTATCTTCTCTAGTGCCTCTTTCCGGTACCTATTTACTTAAGCCTGCTTTAAGCTAGACTTTTCTGGGATCATTGAACGATGCTCTGCAACTTGTCAATTGTCAACCTTGACTGCAGTTACCTAAATGCATCCAAAGTCCAATCCAAACCCGCTCATTGCATTATAGTCTTGAAAGGAAATAGTAAAATTGCGTGTTTGATGCTGACTGGCTGTTGAATCTATTATTGACGCGAATACGAGTTGACGCGTTAGCAGTCCCATGTACAGTTGATGTACACTGATAAATTACCACCATGTAGAGTAAATTTACAAGAGTTAAGAAATAAAAATGCATAACAGTATTATATTAAACTATAACATCCAATAATCCAACCAACGGGAAAAATGACAAGCCTCAGCGAATGCAGTTTTATGTTTGCAATCTCTTTTTATGCTATTATACATTTATATAATACAAACATACCAATTTTATTGCACACTTCGGCAAAATAAAAACTATTACGTACATCACATTAATTCCGCGAGTTCGTTGACAACCACATTTAGAGTTGAGTTTACTCATGTGAAAGTTCATAGATTGAAAAACAGAATCGTATTTAGTCATTGTAGTAAAATATTTTGGCCTGTATGTTCAATTGGTGCTCAGATTACTTTAAGACGCATGACCATGAGAAACATTATGCCTTTGTGTCAAAAACGTATCTGCAAAGTCTGAAATATAAAAGCCTTTATTTTAAAACAATTTAATAATAATAAATAACACATAAATAAGTGATAGTGCAGCGATTTACAAAATTCGTATAACTATATAAGTGACAAAATAATTTTAGTTTAAAAATTAAAAATATCAAATAATGTTTATGTATATTTATTTCACTAAATTGATTAGTGAGATTACTAAATCAGTTTTTTAATATCTAAATATTTAAAGTATCTCTGTCCAGGTCATACAACAAATAACTTCAAACTTCACATTTTCGGTAATGTACGGAATGGTAAGAGTTATATCATAATGCTGATCATCATCTTCAGTATGACCGATATTTTTACGAACGTTATTATTTGCATTTTTATTTCTATGAGGAATACCTAAACTAAATTGAAACAAGTTGCAAATCTCTTCCTCAACATATATATAAAAATTATTATCTCGACTTTGATACGAATTTTCCCTATGTTCATTTTCCATGCACTTAATTATTGTCAGAATGTTCCATTTAATTGCTTCCACTGTGTGGCGGATTTCTTTCCGTTGAAGAAGCGTTTCGTTTTGAACCGTTACGGAAAAAGTTGGATCGTTCGATTTTGAGCAGCCGCATGAAATTCTAATGTCGCTGGGAAAAGAATTTGGAAACTGGGCTTTGAGATTTGTAGGTTGAGGCAGGAAAAGCTGGACGAGGTTAAAAGTTTTCATTTCTTCTTCTTCTCCTAAATCGGATTCTGATATACTACTGAGGTGGATGTCTTCAAGTCTTTTTCTGGTTACACTTGCGAATTCTTTCAGTTTAGCCATAACATCCTCTTCTTGATCATCCAAAAGATTATTAAATGGGTTAGCTGGTTCTATTATGAAACATTTCCGTTTAAAAATCTCATTTGTCCCCACAACATACGGGATTAAATCTTTGCCGTCAAGAACCCGGAAATTCCTCTCTGTTATTTGTATCCACTGATTTTCAGAGGCCTCGCAAAATGCCAGTTTAAGATTGTCAAAATCTATAATCATTAAAATAACTCTGTGAAAACAGCGGAGTATGGAATATTGAGATTCTTTCTCCACTCTGATTTTCTCTTCATTCACGGCCGCTATGCAAAGCAGCTCAATAATTGTGCATCCTCCATTAATCCATTTCTCTCCAAAACTTAATGTCTTCAGCCAGAATTTTACGAGTCTGGTGAGAGTACGAGTGAATTTCCTTTTTCTAAAACACCGCATGAAATCAAGTTGCCTCCCCGAAAGACTGCTACTGTACTCGTAATACTTTTCCGGATTTCTTTCCAGTACATCATAAATTTCGTGTGGGTCAAGATTGGCCGCTGGGACAAGGTCAACGGAGATACCATTTTGAAACGCAAATTGTAAAGAAAAACTGGATTTCCGACTAACAGAGCCTGTTCGAACCTCAAGATAATCTTCGTGCATCACAAGAATTTCCTCGAAGTCAATCAGTACTTCATCGAATGGTGGCTTTTCCAGTTTGTCAACCACGATGATGAGATCTAGATCTGGGTAAAGTACATCCGTCATCTTCCCAAAGCTCCCTCCTATTCGGTAGTCAACCACAGAGAATTTGGAACACACTTTTAATAAGTTGTAGAGCTACGAAAATAAAATAAAATAAAGGTTTAAAATACCTGTTGCACAGTTAAAGTACTTAAAAATGTAAATTTCAATTAAATTTATATTTACTTACCGTATCTGCCAAGCTATATCCTTTATCTTGGTACCATTTCGGTGCTTCCAGCGATTCCCCAAATTCACGGAGTCTCCTATCATCTTTAGTTTCTATCCGGATCATTTCAACTTCATCAGGTTCGCTTTGTGAGCAACTTTCTTTCAACAAGTAACCACCAAGGCTTAAGCTTAAACCACCACCGATTAAACCGAGTGTAAGCATTTCCCAAGTAATTTACAATTTTTAATTGAAAGTATAAATATTTTGCAAATAAAGACACACCTTTGGCCTTTTGGCCTTACTACTAACTCAGTCTGTATAACTTAACTCACAGAGGGACTATATATATTATGGCATGGTCATATCTGCAGGTAAACCTATCATATCATACATAAACACCAATGCAATGCAGAATCATCAAATCAATAACTAAATAACATTCATATGGATATATGTATGTGAGATATTCATTGTTCATGTGAAAAGGCGAGTAAATCCTCAGAGATAAGAACCGGCTCTGTCAAAAGCAAAAGATACGTTTTTTACGCGATGGAAAACGAAGCTGAAGCTGTCATTCAATCCAATCCAATATCATAGTGCTAAAATTGGCAAATTCTGTTCAACGTTTGGTTCTTGTACTGTTTCGTTTCTACGATGTTGTTATTGCCAAGTTGCCAATCTTTACTGCATCGAGAAGAGAATATTTATAAATCCAAAAGTGTAACGCTGCGCAGTATAGTTTACACGTGACGTATATAACTATAACTACCTTAGCCTTTGCCTTTCGGTGTCGCTGATGTTATATGTAAATTAAAAACCGTTTTAGAAATTTTATTCCTATTCCTTTAATCAGCCTTTCATAATTTGCTTAATGCCACTTAAATTCTAATTATGACGCGAGTTGGTTAATTATCCTAATTGTGTGCAACTGTACATTTCATGTGTATTTATTTTACTTGAATAGGTAACTATTATTATTTATGGCTTGTTTTGACAAATTGTCAATCAATATTGCTTTTAATTTACTTGAGAATGAGAGCCAATATTGTTATTGGTTTTCTTGAGACTAGTAATGCTAGTTTTTCCTACTACATATTTTACACTGCAGCTGCAAACAATCCAAGAATTCAAGTTGACAAATATTTTCAAATCCGAAGATTTATTGATATTGCTATTTAAGGAAAGCCTTTTGGCTATTGGAATTCACTGGATTGTGCATGGCCATGGTGCACTCTCAAGGATTTATTTCAATGTTCCTGAAAGGGAACAGAGTTCTCGCACTCATAGCCGGAAGAATTTTCATTGCTGATAATGGTGGTGGCAAGGGTTCATTTTGCAGGGTAAAAGTTGATTACTCAGGCAGACCGGGTCTTTACGTTAGAATGATTCTAACACTACTTCTTGGAGGAATGTATATTTCCAAACTGTATTTGGAGGACAATGTCACTAAATTAGGCGGTGGAGGGGAAAAAGGTTCCATTTCCAAGAAATGTGTTCTAAGGCTCAGCCAGAAGGCCATGCTTGCAACGTGTACTCTAATGCTGGGGTATCGTTACTGGGAACGGATTATGAAAGCGGAAAATTACGCACGGTTCTTAAATGGGCTTTCCTGTATTGAAATTAAATTTCCATTGGGTAAATTGATTAATAATATTTTCAATTTCAATGAATGGAAATCCTAACAAGTAAAGAATCTTAAATTTTATTAAATGTACTTTTAGGACATTGCAATTTTGCCACTTCCTCCAAAGTGAAAATTGCCAACCTGCTTTGTAATATGACTCTGAATCTGGTGATTCCTGTTTTCCCAATTGTTATCTCTGCAGTGTCTCTAGTCAAATCTTCATCGATTTTTAATGCAATGCCACTTTTTATCTCCAATTTTGTTATCCATTCCGAAATGTTTCCATCTTGGAAAGTATTATTTTTGGGGTTATGTGAGAAAGCTCTGATATTTTTGTACAACTACTCATTCTGGTTAATGGTTCATATCGTAGGATATTTCAATCTGGTAGATTTGCTAATTTGTCCAGTTTGTCTCATCGTCTGCCACTTGAATAACCAAAAGCGGTTGGAATACTTTTTGCTAATTGATAGGTTTCCCAAGAACCGCTTTGCCGTGTCTAAAGTTATGACTGGTTTCAGAGCAGCTCAATTGTTAACGGACAATTTAAACGAAACAATGCAGACGTTTTATTTTTACGTTTTGGTCGGTTGTGGAATGTGTGAGGTGATTTGCTTATCGATTCTCATGGGACCCTTGAAGTCGCAAGTGCCGATCCCAATTTTGATATTTCTCTCGTTGTCAGCATTCGAGTCCATGTTTGCCATTATGATATTCTATGACTTTGCCGCGAACCTTCATTGGATCACATCAAAGTCCTTTCGACGTCTCCGGTCACTTGTTAAAGTGCGGCGGAGTCGTTATCTCTCGAGCTATTTTAGGTCCTGTCAAGTGCTCCGCGTGAAGTTTGGGAGCTCGAATTATCTGGAGAAAAGCACGCCCTTGGTTTTTCAGAAGTTCTGTATCGACAGAATTATCGATTTACTATTGCTCAGTAAAAAGTAACACAAACTTGTCGATAAAGAAATTGACAAATACACCTGTGTGCATGAAAATACATAAAGCGAAAATATTATCTCTATAGTCTATCCATTCACAGCGTGTACCAATATGAGTATTTATACCTTGCTGTTGCTTCAGCTCGTCATGCTCCACTCAATGTCTGAAATGCGGAGTTAGAATTTCAGTTATATCCACACGGATAATGTACCAAGGTATGAGCTCCTTTTCTTTCAAACAGTTAAGCGAAGCTTTGAATAAAAGTTCCTTATCCTGGTACAGAAAGCTGCAAAACTCTCCTCTGTGCCCGCTCCAAATGGCTGGCAAATGAGCATTTGTATGCTAGACACTAAAAACTAGATTTTGCTTGAACTGAGCCGAACGAGAGCGTACCTCTTGAATGAAACCTTTCTACGAGGGCTGTTGTAACTTACTTGCATAGTAATTGTACCCTGGTGAATGCCGTGGCTATTATAAGAATAAGAATTTGTGAAGGAATGAGTTAAGATTTAATAGTATAAAAATGTGGCGATAAGGAATGGGTTAACAATTTTCCCTTAAAATTTGTTTATCAATAATAATAAAATCACTGTTAACAAAGCAATAATACTTGTGAGTAAAGACCTTTTTTATTGGATCAAGAACTTAGATTAAGTTTGGGTGACACTGACACTTCCAGTGGAAGTTGAAACTGCCTGTTTTTTTGCATGCTGTATTTTATGCCAGCGAAGATACTCCTCTATGGCAAACCGCTTGGGACACAAGTCGCATTGATAAGGCTTCGTTTCGTTGTTGTCATGAAGCAACCTATGTCGTTTGAAGTGGTGGAAAAGGTAGAACTGCCTTCCACATTGGTCACTGTTGATAAATAAAAATACATAAATAAAAGCAAAAACAAAAAAACTACGAAAAATATATTTTGAGCCAGTGGATTATGAAATGTTACCATGTATATTCCGGATCGTTTCTGTGAAAACGCATATGGCAATTGAATTGCTTCCGAGTGGAAAAAATCTTTGTACATCCTTCTTCCTGACACACAAAGGTTTGATAGTCACCAATCCGGTGTTTTAAGGTTAAATGACGTTTCAAGCTGCTATTCGAATTTCTCCCGGCTCCACAGAGGTGGCACAGGTAAGGGTACTTCTTTTTATGAATGCAATCCACATGTAATCGCAAACTTGCCATTTTTGAGAATATCTTGTGACAAGTTTCACATTTGTATTCTTGTTTTGTTCGATTAATCTTCATAGGCTTCGTGTTTCTCGGTTTCTTTTCTGGAATCGAGTAATGAGCAATCGCCTCGTGCAGGATAACTTCTTTTTGGGACAGAAACTGCTCCGGACAGGATGGACACTGATACAGTTGTTGATATTTCATGCCTTTCAGAGCGGGACCATGAACATTCTTGACATGATTATCACGAGAGACATGGTCAGAGCATTTTGCTGGGCACAAAGGACACCACCAGGGA
>VYYJ01003296.1:0-17130 GCA_021029165.1 Cyphoderus albinus | reverse complement strand
CCTGAAAAAGATCTGTAGCTTTTTATTAATGGGAGTAATGAAACTCACGTTCACATCAGATAAATATACCATCTACCCATATGTAATTTCTAGGGATTTACAATACGCAATAATCCATTCTAATCATAAGCATTAGTACATGTACATAAATAAATCAAAATAGCTTAATTACACGTAGGTTGTTATTATTGTTGAATTAATCATTATGAATTGCCAGATTGTCCCCAATGCACATATTGTTTGATTCACGTTATCTTGTTATATAGACGAGCACCACTACTGTCATTACCATGCCTTCTCCTGAATGTCATTGGACACGACACCATACCAAGGAAAGCCAAATAAGGTTCACAATTGCGTTATTTATGTTGCATGCCCTTGCAGATGCAGACTGATAACGCGGATGCCGCCCCTCCGTCAAAAACGTACGACGGCAGTAAGAAATTCGAATACGTATATTACTGATATGCCATTTTACCGGCCATTTTATTTATGAAACAAGAGCAAACAGCCACATAGTAACCAAACTATGCAGACACATATTCACATTTGGAAATAATCGGACATAACCGCACAATATATGTATACAATGTACATAATTCAAAACACGCATGGTTCAAATACATATCAAACTCATTGTCTGCCCAGATTACTTACTAACTACAACATTACCCCGACATAATACAATCCATCTGATAAAAAAGTAACAAATGCAAATCGTTCCATAGACCGGCGCAATTTATTGCGAAACCACCTCTTCTACAGCAGAGAGTCTCAGTGGCGACCCAGTTCGTTTCCTAATCAAATGCCACACGCCACGATAATCCATACCTTCTCTCCGACGAACGGTTGTTCCAATCCCGAATTTATCCGCCACGAACCGTCCAAAGTTCGGCATAGGGAACGGTTCAAGGCCGAGACGTTCGAAGTGGGTCTGTATAGGTTGTTTTACAAATAAAGTGATAATCAATTCTATTGTCATCATTTCCAATCTGTTGGCGTGAGGTATTTAATTGTCTGTCATTATACGTGTCACTCACCACATGCAGATTATGAAGAACATCCTTTCTGATACACCTTTGTAGTTGCATTGTTACCTCAAATGTCACCCCCAACCATTCTCTCACCGTAGTTGCATTCTGCGACCTGGAAACGAATCTGTAATATACATGTAAGAAATCATCCCGGTATTTAATTGAATTATTTATTTATTTAATTATGGACAGTACAGCTGAGGTTAGCTACCCAGGACGAGTAGAAGTAGTTTCCTTTACAGAAGACGAATTGGAGATTGAAAGCGACTGTGTGGATACAGCGGGTAGCTCTATAACCGGCTGCCTAATCACGACGCTAGACGGAAGTCCTCGGGAAATGTCCCGTGAATGAGACACAAAAGGACGACTGCCACTCGCACCAGAGTCGTGATAATTCGTCCCTGATAATTTACATACCAAAATCAATGCACTGCCACTGTCGTGCCCGTAGTTATTCATATACGACAGACTAAATGAAAAGCACTACCTAAAAACTACAAATCGTGAACGGTTCAAAGTCAACTTCACTGCATATTCGACACCATTCTGTCATACGACATTCTACATCCCGCCCAATGAATGGCTCTTTGTGAGCTACATACAGTGGATCCGACAAGTAACTTTCCAATCGCCATCAACAAGCTACTAATATCCAAGCGGTTATTAAGCCAATTACAGATATCTACCGACTTATCATTATCAGAGATTCTTAGGCTTACTCTACGTTTAGACTGATGCTAGTTTTAATGAACCGAACCTACAAACCATCCCTCGCTACATTATTATTTACAGATACCAAAGGGAGAACACGATGATGGCAACATTTCATAGCATATCCATATTGACATGAACGTATTGATTTTCAACAAACACACTTTGCCATTGAACAATTCCACCCTGTGAATGACAAATGATATACGTCAAAACTTTGTCAAACTTTTCCCGTCATCTCACTGATTGTATTTATATGTGAGTGACGATGACGTAACCCAAATGTTGCTAGGAACCTGATAAAAATGTAATTTTTCAATTATATGTCCATCTTTATGCCATCGTTTATGCTTACCTCTAAAGAAAAAATTTGACTCAGCCACTCACACACTTGGTGATTTTTTTTACTTGAAATTGTTCACTTTACAAATTTCCACAAAATAATACGTCTTTTTCTATTCTAGTTCTGCATTCGTCGGTTTTCGTTCATACTAGCATATTTAGAATACTGTATGAAAGAACCAATTGTTTTCTCAAGAATTCTCAACAACGTCATACTGTATATCAACTCTAAAAACAAATTTCATGCTTGATTGAAGGTAAAAGCTGTTTCAAAGCTCTTTTTGTATTGAGTTGTATTGTAAAGGGTGGGCTAACGCCCGCTACTGAATCCAATTAAGAATTATTGTAGTCTATCCCATTTTCTGGCATCTCACAGAGAAGGGTTACTCTGTGAGGAGTGCTGAATACCATACTATTGCCACCACCCTTGTGACATATGCGTATCACAGCATTATTTATACCGTACTTCGTACCGAGCCATATAGGATTTTGTACCGGGGAGGCTACCCGAGGGCAGTTGGGCGGTTACACACCAGCCGAAGCACTGAACTCATCAGGCTCCTCTCCCGGGCCTGGGCTCGAACTCGTCACCACTCAACGCACCAACAGATGCCGCTGCCGAGCCACCGGCTTTCAAAGCTCTTGGTGCATTTACACATTTCAAAAGAAGAAAATGTTCGGTTCTTTTATATTTCTAGTTCAACTAGAAGCTTAATAATATAAGAGCCCATAAACTTACTTTCATCATTAGCAACAACAACCAAAGCAAAATGTCGAGTTTCCTATAATGTATTAACTACAAGCCAAAACGTCCAATGCCACTTTGCATTGATTCATTGATTTACATTGCCACAGGAAATTCATGATCTGCCTGTAAAAATAGTTGTTGCCTATCCGAGGAATTCATTCAAGTTTGCAAGCTTATCACGTCTGGAAGTTATAGAGGTGAATTCTCAAAAAACAGTGACAAAAGTATAAAACGGACCCTTTTTTGTAGATTTAAACCATGCCTGACATGGGATACGACACAATAGTTAAATATAAATGGAACGAGGACGTGTTTTTGTTAGGCAATCGCAATTGTACTTACATAAATGCACCATGCACATGCCAGACAACCTTGGCTAAATAATTAAAGATATGTTTCACTACTGCAATAGAAAAACCAAATGAACTCTCCTAGAATGTGCTTAGAATATACCAGTCAACCCGGGGTAATCACACCAGCTTTTATGTACTACTAACCCACTACAAACCTACTTAAATATTATTGTGAAAACGGCATAACTGGGACAAACGAATTATGCACAAATTTAAGAGACGAATTCTGTCTGACTAACTAGAATGAACACCAAACTCATTGCTCATAACTAATTTTTATAATGTTTTATTAGTGATAGTTTCCGCTTATGTAAATGTTCATAAGCTGGGACAAAAAACTTGCCTATTGAATTTTATGCTGTGTCTATTGAGATGGCACACTGCACACTGTATACCCACATTGACTCTATTACGCCCAATATTTTTACCCTTTCACGAGCCGTCGTAAACGGGGGCCTGGTAATGCTTGACATTGGTATGCAAATTGCTGTTTGGCGTGTACAAAATGCGTTCCCTTCTCCGATTTGTCCCACATACAATTAATTGTATCGCATGCGGTTTAAAACTTCTCGTGATTGTATGTAAATATGAATAACAGAAATGCATTGGCCACCGTGTAAGAATGGAAGCCCAACCAGTAACTAGTTGCCAAGTATCTGGAAGACACACCACACTATAAGAATTCGATGGACACAACAAATAAAACAATTCTTCAATGAAATTTTAATTCAAAAATCACTCTCGCCCCAGGCACAGTTGCTATTGTATAGCACAATATCCGAAATGCTTTAGTTAAACTAAGCAATGAAATACGACAGGTTTATGGCACTGCAATTTTATTAGCATGATTTTTAACCACTGGATTCAATGGCCACATTGCAAATACGACTTTTGTGAAATTTTACACTGAGCAAATGTCAATACTGCGGGTGCGAGAATTTCCGTGTCCAACTTCATTGGCTCAAGACGAAGCAACTCAGGGGCTGTGAAGAATTCTCTTACACTTGTTGCAAAATAGTGATTCGTGCACATGACATGACATGAGTGCATCGTAACCTACAACGTAAGTTTTATGTACTACGCTGAACTTCTTGATATGTTCATCAGTGGGTGACATCGCCATCGACGATCTTTCCTTTGCTCATGGTGCATGTCCAAGTAATTTGCGCAAAAATCGAATTAAACGTCTTTCACTGAGCAAAATTGGCGACTTTCTCGTACGAGTCAATGAAACACAAATTATTAATCGCCATCTTTGTAAACATTCAAATTAAACGCACAATTTATGTTTTGCTTCTATTTGCAAATAATAATTTGTCAAAGAAACGTTGCACGGCTATTTTCGAATTAGATTTCATTAACTAAGAATTGATGCTTGTTGAATGGATAAAGCGAGTAGACAGGAATATGCGGAGGGACAGCTGAAGAATAGACATCGTCAGATAAACTGAATCCAAATATAGAAAATTGTTACCGCTTTTCACTCCGCTAAACCATGTTTTAATATGATATTGAAATCACTCAATACATCAATTTAGAATTTCAGTTGTCATTGCATATTAAGGAGTGCATGATTTTTTTCCTCAACCTTAGCTCCCCTCACTTGCATAATAAATGTTGCAACAGTGAAAAACGAAATCTGGAACTGTATCTGGTAACTAGGAAAATCGTGTAAGCCACTGCTGTGTTAATAATTACATGGTAAAACGATCATTCTTGAAATACTGCTTGCTTACTTATTAGCTGATCACAATATAACCATTCATCTTAATGACCTAATGAAATTTATGACTCTAAGTGGACTGAGCGTGCAAAGAGCAGGAGACCGGGCATGGATGATTCCACCTCCACTCAATACACCAAACAAGCCAAGATGTATTTCATTTCTGTAAATAACCATTTTTCAGCCACGACTTCCTCTGTCAAGATGTAAGGACATTGAAAATACAGCTTAATGTTCCCATGTTTGATAATACGCGTCATCTTCTAGAAGCTTAAAACATCTTCCAATTGTAATGATTGCACTTTAAACTACATCGAAATGAGATCACGTCTACCATTTGTTGGTAGGTACCATACGCACGAGCCTTTTATTGATACAAGCGGACCCAGCATAGGAGTCCTGAAGCTTTACACTAAACCAGCACCAAGTGCCAGCAGCAACAATGATTTGGCATACCAGCATGCTCAGGCGAAATTAATGGAATCGGAACCCGTCCAGATACAGAACTAAAAGTCATTTTACTTTTGACCCCTGACCAATGTCAAACCAAACCATTTCTTACGGAATGTCTCAAGAGACTGAAACTGAAGACATTAGAGAAGTTGTAAACATTTACATATTCACTGACAACAATCAAGAGCAATAACAAGCGTACTAATAGTATTTTGGAATTAAATGACAACTGACATTATATTATTACCTAATGCTTTGTACAGACACGCACAAAGAGGCCCACACAACGAATAAGAACGCTTTACGCGCCGACATTTTTTATTAATTTCAGATACGATGCAGTTAGTGTAAGCAAGGGATCACAATGGCTGCACGGAAGGAACTACACAACTTTTCTCGTTTCTATTGCAAATTTTCAAGCTACCCCAATGTTCGTAGGCATGGATGGGTGGAACAGTGAACGCTCACACAACGACAAGAGAGTAGGCGAACATCCCTTTTTACTGTCGCACTGCACCATTGTACTTCATTCAAGTCCGATTATTTTCCTTTTTTTGATCCATCTATATTTGTCACTAAATCTGTGCTGCAGCCTTAAACCGAATTAGTGGTGTACTATTGTGAAGTCTGCTCTGTGAACGTCATGCAAAGAAATGTCTTAAAAATAAAATACACAAAGTGAGAAGTCGTATAACTGTTATTACATTATGCAAAGATATGAGGGAGGAATATACCACACAAATTGTAAATAAATATTATCGGCACAAACACAGCATGATCAACTGTGAGAATTGCGAAATTGGTACCTGCAACTGCAACAGACGAAATTAAATATGCAAGGCAATCATTTTTATATCACTCAGACATCAGGTAAAGGCCAAAATGAAAATCACTCGAAAAGCTTCTTAAGGTATGGCCAATATGCTGGCTTTCGCAGTTCAAACCAATTTCGTCGATGAATCGTTCGGGACTCCCGTTACCGTTAGTAGCTTCTGCAGACAACATAGTATTAAATCATGCATTAATATTTATTTTTCTACCCACCAACTGCTACCTACCCGGAATGGGCAAGCTAAATCCCTGATACTGGATAACCAGTGTCTACTGTCCAGTTATGTTTACTTATGAAGGCCTTTCACCTTAGGAACAGAGAATACAAAGAACGAATGAATGAGTCAATGAGTATCAGCATGCAATACATGTAATACATGATTGAAAACAGCGTTTATATAATTCGTTAGATGTCAGTTAGTGAACTGACAATGAGCGTACAATATGCAATATGCTTGTTACCTTCGTCGAAGACACCTTTGGATTTCTTACTCCTGAAACTTGTATGTATCATACACACGACAAAACATTCAAGAATAACGATACACATCATAAAGGGAAGAAGAGACGAGAGTGAAGTCTCATGAGTCTCCCAAGAAACTGCTTTCTGCTAAATCGCATTCCCCGTACTTCATGTATCACGATACCCCGTTGTATCCACACAGTGTATAAGAGTTCTGAAACAATGTTCGTTTTTTTCAGTTTTTTCAGGAATGCCTGAAAGTGCATACGTCAATGAAGGTAAATGCTCATTCGAGAAAGTTATGCGCAGATGGAAGAACACAACGACAGATTTGGTGTATCAGTGGCAGTTGACAACAATTATCAAGAGACCTGCTAATCTACTTGACAAAACGTTCGGGGCCCCAGGTTGGTCATTGAAAGAAAAAAAACAGCGTTGCTATCCTAATTACAAAACACGAGAAACATCAGCCAGCGAGACTTCACTTCCAGTGGGCTACACGAACTTTGACATTTTTAGTCAAAATCTACAAGGACCTTTTGTTTGTTTAGTTTCTATGATGCCTGCGACTGGAGACAGAGTGATCTCCATCTCTGACTGGCATCTCCAGATCCGCCAATTTCTTTTTCTTTTCCTTCCTAACTCAAAGACATCATTAGCGCTGCTAATTTTCGGAAGCCAGAATGTATTCTTTTCTCGTTTCCATTCCACCTATGAACCTTGTGTACAAATGTAACAACAACGAAAATTGAACGACGTGATTTTATTCTCCGCTCTTATTCACCTATTCATAGATATGCAGCGTCTGGAGTAGGCGAATCCATCGTGCTTCGGGTACTAACGGTGAAAATGATCATGTAAAAGTCTAGCATTCGGCCGAGAACTCCGTGTCACTAACATAACCAACAGACACCAACAATGAAGACCATCCATGTACTTACATTTTAGAATATTTATTCGCAACATAACATACTTCAAAACACCATTCAACATCAACACTAAAACATGACTATAGCTTCTACAAATCACAAATTAAATAAAACTCAAATCTCATAACAACAACATGATACCGGGGATGCCAACGTCACCGAAAGATTACTCAACCACCGTCATCGGACACAATAAAAAATAAAATGTTACAAATATTACAAATATTACAACACTCAGCACCGGACTTCAAATGCAACAATAAGGATAACATTTGTATATATAACTTACGAGACGAACTTCTCGCCTGATCAGATTTTCCCAAACCGCACTCCCGCTTTACCCGCACATCCCTGCGGAACTCACGAAACGGAAGCCAAACCAGGCGTCCCATGGCAAAATACATATAAACGACCAACACCAGGGCTGTCCGTTAAGGAAAATAAAAGAAGTCAGTCAAGACAACGATTTGAAGTTTAGATAAGAACATCGAACGTAACTGGTAAGCATATAATATTGTTATTTATAACGAACCACCGACCACCCTTATACAGGCAATAGAATGACGGACAAAGACAAGCACACTTTCCCCGGCGCTGGCATTTTCATCAACGTGGACACCACGGGTCCGCCGAACGGTAGGATTGGATAAGTATGTCGTTCCAGCATGGCGGAAACCAAATAGCACCTTCAAAGCCCTCGTAACTGCATCAGCTGTCAACCCACCCACCACCTCAGCATCCGTTGATTTTCCAGAAGCGATCCTCGCCAGCATTGCATAGTAAAGTTCAAATTTATCCCGCTGGACCTCTTCAGTGCTCCGGGTGCCACTTGAGGAGTATGTAGCTTCTGTAGATACCACCATATCGACGGTACTGGTCTGATTTAAGATATATGACACAGCTCGATCTCCGTTCGACGACACACGCTGGAACCAATGCATTGCGTCGAAACATGTTTCGTGATCAAGTATCACCACCAAAGGCTGCAACATACAGACAACGACAGTAACCATTTTAACTATACTCGAATTTGTTCACTCAAATGAGTAAGCGGTACTCCGAGCCTGCCTTATATTTACATAGGACACTGGCCAGACAAGACCACCCACTCTAGGTGTGCCAACCACACTCTCACTGTTTTTGACGAGAGTACGGTTTCCGGCGATTACAAAATTGCACTCACTATGAAACACAACAACGATCAGAACACAAACGAACAACTTGCTGACACACATGTTTACAGAATATATACTTGGACAAACACACTTGCTCTCCAAGCAACCGATGATTAACGAATAACTCCAGATGCAACTTACACTATTTATATGACATAGCACATTCTTCAGACGACAAGACCGGATGAATGTACAAATATAAGACGGCATCAAGGAGTTAATTTGTTTGCCACCAACTTTAACTTGCTCACTCACATTATTTGTTCTGATGACATGACACTGCTTTTCTTTCTCCGCTCCCTTTCCTGTCCGTCTCGACGAGAATGATTATACAAAAAACAAAATACCAGTATCTAGCCTGAAACCTATGCGTGCGTACTAATCTGAAACCGACACGTGTGTGCATATGAACGAACAAAGACAAAAACATTCTAATCAACAACAACAAATAAAGAACACTTTTTATCTGAACATTGTTTACCGGGCAAAGTTCTGAAATCTCGTTGCAACATAGGGAAGATTACTATACCAAATGCAATATAAAAAAGCGACGTGCAAAGAAAATGACAAATTTCTATGGTCACTGAGGAAAAATAGCAGATCTAGCTTGAAGAAAACTTTGAAAGAACGTCAGAAAACATATAAAACGAATTATAGTGTATTAATCCAGTTTTGTTCATCACGATATCCTGATATCTGATAGATATGCAAAATAACAATTTGTCATAACTAAAAACTAACATTTGCAAGGTTGGATCAGAAGAGGAAGAATAAATTAGCCCCTGGCTCTAATGATGGGAATGCCATGGGTGATATGGCAGCTGAAGGAGTGAAATTAATTTGAGTTTATTGTATTTACTCGGCGACAGATAATAAAGAATGTGTATGACAAATTGTACATTGTAATGCCTTATGCCGAAATATATTTAGCCATCTCATGACGAATTGTATTATTCTAACAACAAAATTAAATAACTTTAATTAAATTTAATCTAACAACAATTTAATTTAATGTTGTTTAATAACAACAAAACCTATATAGATACACACAAGTAAGTGCTTCCGATGGTGCCTATTGTAAGCAAAATCGGGATACAGGGTGATCGGTCGCCTGTCACGGACACGAAGCATATATAACATGAAACATATGTAATGTGTCACATGACATCTCGTTAAGTTTTGTATCAAATAATATAACATAACTACTAATCACGCACATTTGTGCACATTTACGATTGCTTGTTCCTCTGTACGGCAAACATATCCGTTCTAGTGCGTTGATTGGGATCCATCTTGACTTACCCTAGGTGCCCACGTTTCTTGCAATTTGGATAAGCGGGCCCTCTTCGTATTAACCGACGAGACAGGCAGGAGGGACAGTGGCCGTTTAATCTAAATACCAGTTGAGCGTGACCCATTCACATTCACAGCCAGTGGAACCGGGAACTTATCCGATGACCACGAGGTTGAAGGTACAGGACCAGATTCTGGTGGTGCCATCATGTTGCCAGTCATTTCATCATCGCGGATACTTAATTTCTGTAGAGTAGCTTCCTCAAGTTCTGCCATTTAAAATGCTAACAAATTGTAAAACGTATTTATATAACCGATAGGATTCAGATGCGACCGTATCAAGCAACATACCACTATATCCACATTTATATCTGTCATTTCTTGCTCTTCGATTGACGCATGACCATCTATTAGATTATCCACTGGACAAAAATGGTTGCTCAAAACGATAACGCTGCCACTACAAAATGATGAACTACCACTACGAGATGACGAACTGCCGCTGCGAGACATGGAGCTGTCGTTACGAGACGATGAGCTATCGCTACGAGACCATAAACTGCCACTACGAGACGTTGAGACGCAACACGGGAAGATGAGCTGCCATGTTTCGATTTGACCGCTTGGTACTCGGAGGTGGATTCTCTTCGCCCAAGTCTGTGTCGCTCGAAACATAATCTCCTATCGAACTGTCACTAGCCATACCCGATGAGTCCTCTACACTAGATGAAACATATGCGTTGTGCCGATTGATAACTAAGGATGAAATAAAGTTAAATTTAAACCACAAAAATTTAATAAATAATATAAATGGACGTTACGATTCTGTCCTTACCGGTTGAGAGGAGTGCCAAACCAGGACTTCCTTTACTGGAAGGGAATACACGCCAAGCAATGTTACCGCCATCTTCAAGTAACATTCTGTTAGCAGGTACAAGCGCAACCATTTAAAAAAACCAGTAGCAAGAACCAAGATCACACCTTAGAGCACCCAAAGACAATTAAGTCCGAGTCCTCTGTTAGAATAATGTCTGCAGTTCCGGTCTTGGCCAGGTACGCTAGTGGAGCGTCGGCCTCGTAGGGCGCGACAATATAATCAATCTGATTCGATCTCAGCACCTGAAATGATTGGTACGATAGCGTGTAATTATTTTTCGGAGCTTCACCATAACAAACATAACACTACAATTTACCTTGATAAACGCCCTGGCCATCGCCGGAGTTATATCAATCCATAGTTGAAAACATTTTCTCGCCTCATCTCGTTTTCTGTGTAGAGTCACACAAATTATATCATACCAGCACTGTCATTGATTCACAGTCATGGTAACATAGTCATTATATAAAATATTACAATACGAATTGTTATTGAACTCACGCTTTGCGATCAATCTCCGTCCGCTCTTTTGATGGCAAATTTCGCCCGTCAAACACCAAGATGGGCTTGATGTTGTCCTGAAGGATCTTAACATATTGCATACAGTACCTAACATAGCCAGCAGTTTGCTCGCCTGCGGATAGAGCAGATTAAAATTTATCTCCTGATTAAATCTCCCATTTTATCACACTAACTTAACACATGATAACATTGGTTACCTTTTCCGAGCTGTTCCGCACACCCAAAGGCACCTGCATATACGTTCACGAACACAGCATTTTAATATTTACATATAACAAACGCATAACACTAACTTTATCATTGTCACACGATTATGGACACTTAAATTCGTATGCCTATTTCATCGCTGTTTTTACCTCTATGGAGCCAGACGTGCGCATCAACTGCAACTAGAAAGAGGAATATACTATTAATATCATAAATTCATGTCATGAAGCGTATCAAAAATTTGCAAAGGACATGTCGCTATGAACTAATTTTAGCTAAGGACGTATCACACATGAAGTGTTTTTGGCTTAGACCCTATTGCAATGAAATGATTTTGGTTAAGCTCCTCTCGCAAATTAAGAAGCTATATGTAACATTTCCGACACCAATATCATCCCACACACTCGTATCTTCTGCCACCCCCTTCTTATACAGATAGGTATAGCCCACTTCACTGCCTGACTACACATTCAGCTCAAACAAGCACACCCTTCACCGAGCTCATAGACCAACATAGATAACATTTCTTTGACTACCGGCGGATTATAGACAGGTGCCTCATACATCACCGTGCCGGGCATCATGTGCATATACATATCAAAGCCCGAGTCCGAAACACAGATGCGCAACACATAGCACAGCATGTACAAGCTGGTCACATAATATAAATGAACGAACCCTAAACGTTTTGAATTTCATACAAGACCTAACATGCTCGGGAGATGAATGGAATAAATACATGAACTTGAAAGTTTTTAGTTTGAATTTCCCGTAATTAAGTCCCTCATTAACTGAGCTAAAGTCTGAATTTAAAGATCCGTTTAAAGATCAAGAAGTACAGTGAAACTTCATAACAATTGCACCCCAGGGGGGCAATAATAGACACGTGCAATTATTCGGAAGTTATTGCCTTCATTTAAATACATTGGTTTTAAAATCGAGGGGCGGAGTGATTTTAAATCGAATAAAAAACCTCTTTATTATTGCTACATGCAACTGTACAGGTAATTATTCGTAAGTTTGACTGTAGTCACTTCAGAACGTATAAATTGATATTTCAGTACAGGTTCACTATAACGGATAGAAGGATGACGAACGACACAAAGCCAGATGTTCCGATGTTAGCAACAGAGCGAGACGACCCGATGAAGTAGGTCGCAAATTTGGCAACGGATCGAGACGAAATGAATCCAGAGGTTCCTTTGTTACCACAAGAGGTGAGTCAGAATCGGTTGACTATGTTTCCACTCTGTCATAAAATTAAAAGGCCGTAATTTTGTTCTGGTATTTGTACAGATGTTGGAGTACTTGCTATCATTTTTACCAGTAGACTCGTTGCGGACGTGTAGTGAACTCTTGTTGGGCGAAGGTGGCCATCGCCCTAATGCGAGATAAATGTGCACCGGTTAAATTCAATGACCAGGCGACAACTGAGGAGGACGGCGAGAGACCAGAAACCCATCTCGAGCAATTGAGCAAATTCATCGACTGTTTTGAATCGTCCGATCAACATTTCCCAGTCTGTGAGTTCCAGATCACGCTTTCACCGTTCAACGACAATGAGCTACGGAACGAAAACGATTTGAACATGTTCTTCCATCACGTGTCGCCAACTATCAAGCACCTAACACTCATTACTGGATTAGGAAGATCCAGACCAATGACATGGCCCGTAACCCACCAATATTCCAAACTCTTGTCGTTGAGTTGCGTACAGAATCTACGATGGACCTCGTCACATATACAGAAGAAACGCTCAATTTTACTGAACAGGTCATCGTCCGTGCGCCCAGACTACATACGCTGTCATTGGAATTTGGAGAACAATCTGGCGGGGTAGTGGTAGATTGCCTGGACAACCTCGTTCGACGGGGAATGTTGTTACAGAGCATCACACACCTACAACTAAACGCGAGCGAAATACCTACAAACGGCTTCACAAGCCTCTTTTATCAGACGGACTGGTTCCATAGATGGGAACCGGAATGTTAATTTGATGCGGCAGATGTCGACCACGATGCTTTTGAGGGGCTACGCCGTACGCGTATTGGTCTTGTTGTAATGATGTTTGTTCGAAAGAGGTGTACGAGTGAAAAAAACGTGCATGTCTATCTTGACGTATCTGTGTCTAAAAAGCAGATTCCTGTCAACAGTGGGTTATACAAGAGGTCGGAGTCGTATCGGGTGCTGGTTAGCAGTATCGTAACGAGGGTGAGACTGTGTATACTCGCCTCGGTTAGTCGGGTACTGAGGACAGAATTCTCCCTGTCCCCGTCTCAATGTGTCGGGATCCGTGGACAGAATGGTGATTGAGCGGTTGGTCGCACGGATTCTTTTCGCGTTGTGACGGAGTAGGCAGATTATATTCTCGCTATAGTCTTGCTGTACTGAGTGTTGCGCAAAAGTGTCAGGACAACACTGTCGCGAGAATTCGTCTCGGTGAGCTGGATCTGGAGTGGCGACTGAGATCAGTGTAAACTGCGAGGCTAGGACATACCCCTCGTGATCGCATATCGCTCGACGTCATCGTCTCTTCGTACTAACCTCTACGTAACGAAGCCTGGGTACAAAAGTCATTTCGGACATGGGACCGAGCAATTAATCGTTGCTGCTCGGGCGAGTCTCGATGAAGGGGGGTCTGGGTGTGGTGTTACGCTTGTTATGCACTGTGGGGGTGAATCAATCGCAAGGGAACAAAGCATGTGTGAACCTGTTTGTTCTGGGTCCGACTTTAATTTTTAATCTTTTCGGTCTCGACAGTCGGAGAAGACTCGACAACTCCTCGCTTTGCGGGAGCACTTCGCGACTAATTGAAATAGTCGTGAAGATAAAAATAGTCGGTTCATATTCCACAGCCGTCAACGTATTTATGTGATTGTATGATGTTTTTTACATTCTTATGTAACTCTGCCTCGTCAAGCATGAGGAAAACTTCGCTCAAATGCAGAAGCCTTCTCTTTCCTTATATGTGTACTTGTACTTCAACGTCTGAACTTGTGACGCGCGTCAATTGCACAACGGTCGCTGCTTTCGCAAACATCATCCACACTGGTTTTCCGTGATGGACGCTCTGCCAAACCATCTTGTGGTAGACATACAACAGACAATGACAAAACCCAACAAATTACTCGGATTTGCCACGTTCATATGAACGTTTTATGGTGTTAGGCTTACCGTCTTTGGAACCGGTATGTACGGCCCTGTTAGGTATCTATCATATGCGCGCTGGTAAATTGGTATCTGCTTGTAGATGTCTCCGAGTACCTTATCAGCCGTGACAGTATGGAACCCATAAAAAGTAATTCCCGGTATGTACGATGTTATAATGATAACTACGACATACAGTTGTGGAAACGAGACAGGAAAACCGTTTACCGATTACCATTTCTTTCCTCTGAATGAGTTGACGTTGCACTTGACATCGAGTGTCAGAAAAGATGGGGCGATGGCAGAGGGGAAATAGTTAACGGCAGTGGCTATCCTCTGTCTTGTACTCCTGGGACTACGAGAGTTCCTGGCTCCTGGACGCACTATAAAAAGAAACGAATGTGCAGATTTTTTACTATTGTTCAATCGACTAGTGAGAACTATACAACAGACTTTTTGTATCAGTACTCACCGTGATCACTTTTACTTGCTCCTCACATTCGATGTTTGGTTGGACGGCGAAATTTTTTGATTTCAAAAGCGCTCTACAATTCTTGAAGTAGCCGTGCCCAAGCTGACCATGACCTGGTCGTTTTCTCGAATTATTCTCGACATTGTCTCGTGGATAGTCATTGCGGGTTGCGGCACCTACCACGACGTGCAATGTATAGAAACGGTAATACATAATTACATATCTATCAAATTACGCATTATCTGTGCAGACACTACAAATGATAGAGTCGAATATGTCACAGATTTTGGTCACCAGATAGTGTCTGCGGATACGTGGAGCAGGTGGTTCTGGGACCCTAACTCTCAGTTGTCAACGCAACCAGGTACTGCGATAGGTTGATACCTGGCATGACTAAAAATATAACAGTCAGTATTTAGTATACATAGTATAAATAATACAATCAATTACACAACAAACTAAAGAATGCTCCTCTTACCTTACCACTGCGGATGAATTGACACGTGCGCCAACGCAAACGGAGATCTTGTCGCAAACCGAATCTCATTCGTCTGGATTTAGTAAGTAAGTTAGTGATTTTGCGATAGATCATTTGGCAGATGCAATAGGTTATCAGTAGTTGATATCAGCCAACTTAACTCTAAAGGTAGACTCAGATTATGCCCTCAAAGAGCATCTGGAAGCATCGTGGAAAAAACGTTTAACCATTTATAAAAAAAATTTGCGGACGATTTAAAACCAATGTTACCTTGCTGGACCTTTTTCAAACCTCCTGCTTTTAAAAACACGCCTCGCACTGTGCGAGTCGCACAATGGGTTCTCAAAAATAACCCTACAGCGAAACGATACCCTAGTCATTTTCACTATTTTCATTAGTTTAGTTTCAAGTCTTGATAGTACTATAATTGTATGATTGATTATAAAATTTCTTTGAAGTTTGTCGATCTTATTCCTCTGAGGTCGCCCCAAACGAGAATAAAATCGCCACATTTTGTATATTCGTGAGTAGGCGTTTGATTTTGTAACTTTCTGATTTATCTGATTTATTTAATCTTAATCATGCAATTTAATTAGGTATTTTTTAAATTAGAATCTTCGAAGCTCTCTGATGTGGCAATGGGTGGAAATACTGCTTTCAGCAATCCGGGAATATTTGTGAAGCCCGAAAAGGGTTCCGCAATTTGTGGGATGAATCTTTACAGACAAGGGCAAGTTGACCCAAGAATGACCCATGGCGGCTGTGCTGTGCTGGGATATAAATTGGGTATAAATTCAAGTCAGTTTAATCGAATATACTTACGAAAGTGAAGTCTGATTAACTTACATAATTTTATGCAATTTCAGTGGCCAATAAATGGATTCGATAATGAAAATTTCGCCGCTTCCCCTGTAGACCTGACCCACTGGATTAATTTGACGGAGTTTTAATATGTTTTAATAGTTTTATATTTTAATGATAATAAAAAGATTAGATACAATTTTATATATGTATGTACAAAATGCAATTTTTGATGAGCAAAATAAAATAGAAAATTATAATTGCATTTGCCACATTTGAATAGATCCAATGAGAAAGCAATTCAGATTCGGTAGGCGCTTACGAAACTCTACAAATCCTGGAAACTTCCCAGTCAAATCCCAAATGGCGAGTTTTGCATGTGTTACATCATATGAATCCTGGGTTGTTTGAGTCTCCGGAAATTTACATTCAGATATCAAAAAATCCTCCAGATTTTGCTGCATTCCAAGTATCAGTTTAAAAAAGGGGCTTGGAAGGAAATCGGACGATGCTTCTTTGATTAGATCCTGAGGTGAATCGAGAAAAGTACAAATTTCCATTTTCAAATAGC
>VYYJ01003295.1:0-17133 GCA_021029165.1 Cyphoderus albinus | reverse complement strand
GAAACGTAAATTAAATACATGTTGCTTAACGAAATTTCTCTTGGAGAGTGTTTTTGAAAAAGAACTTTCTCTACCAAGAAGTCAGGAACGGTTCTTTTTCAAAAGCTACCAAACTGCGCGTACCAACAACGTGGGTACGTTGTATATTTTTTTCTTGTCTTTCTGAATCTCAGAGCCCACGCATACAAAGCCATAAATTAGCATTATTGCTTGGTTTGAATTAGAAATTGCAAAACATATTTTAACTGCTTGAATATTACGTACAATGAGTCAGAATTTCCAAACATTATCAAGTAGTAAAATGTATTGTAAAGGGACCATCAACAGAGTTTTGTGTGAATCGCGCAGTTGATATATAACTAGTATTTTTACTTCAACTCAACGTTCAATCGACGCTTTATTTAAAGTAAATGCACTGAACACAGTTAATAGTCCATGAACGAAAATTTAACATGAACATTCTGTCAGTTATTTTATTATTTACGAATTTCAGTGTATACTCTAAATATACATCAGTACACGTTCATAAAGCGCTGAAGCACTATTTTTCACATTATGTTATACGGGCCAATAAAACTAAACACCAATTTTGATGAATTATAGTTTCCAAAAATAGATCTCATTTCTTCGAGCTTTCTTGTGAAAAATATTTCTTTGCACATCATAATATCTTATTAGATTTTCTAGTTTTTCATTGCGAAACTAGTGAAGCGTAAAAATGTAATGAAAACAGAGGCAAATTATTTTCTGAAGAGAAGTGAGATGATAAAATCGAGACAAAATTTGGGTGAAGGATTTCCAGAAGTTCTTAGCCCGCTACGAACCAAAATGTCTTTTTACTTTTGAAGGAGAGCAGACTATAAGATTATTAAATTATAAATCCATAAGATAATTCTAATGATAAGGAAACATCCCATAATCCATCTAAATTAGAAAGTGTTCACATTTTCAGTTCTTCTTTAAACAAAATCATTTTCTACGTTTATAAGTCAGGTTCGTTGGTTCGTTCGTGCATCATGTTATGTTTTTACTAACAAGAAAATATAATCAGTAGCAGAAGGACAGAATACATGGCATTAGCGCCATTTCCAGATCGGCTGTACATGTGTTTGTAATAAAATAAAATATTAGATACAATCATTTTATCAAAGGACGAGTCTTCAGACTTCAGTATGGAACATAAGAAACTTGGCGTGGAGCACGTAGTTGCTTCAAAAACTATTTCCTGTTGCCTGCTGCCCACTTCTAATGACGTTTAGATGAAAATTGTAACCCCTAATTCATAACTTATTTATATCCTTGCAAAGATATTTCAGTATATCTAGATGTTGCATGTAAAATCCAAACCAGGAAAACGTCTAAAAGTTAAAAGGTGAACGAAAGAAGATATCCCTCGACAACCAAAGATAACTTCCCCTTATTAAAATCATAAAACCTGCAGAGCTTATCTAAATCCCAATTAAAACGAGCTTGACGTAATTTTACAGTAGCCCGAGGTATTTTTGCAACGAACTCAATGGATATATGGTTGGCTGTGGAATTTGTATAGCAACTAGTTCGGTTGACTTTGCCTTTCACCTTCCTTTCTGGCACAGGTTTTTAAACTAATGTAGACTGCACACTCTGAGTGTATCCTTAAATTTAAAAAGCGGTTTTGATAATTTATTATTAAAACAGTGTACAAATTAAATATTCATCGTTTTATTTATTAACATTGCAACTAAATACTGCGTACGTGCTATTGCTATATTGTGGTGTTAAGTGGAAAAGCCCACTCAATTCAGCATTTTTTTCGGCCGACATTTTTACTTTTCAATAACTACGTTTTAACTTAGTAATTTCGGCCGCTACAACATTTGAAACAAACGTAACATATCTGAGTATTCTATCACGCAAATGTATGATGGGTTAACGCACAAGATGTTAGGAACTAGAAGTACATTATGTAATTTCATTGAAGATGTAGATCTAGCTGTGGTTGTGGTTGGGTATCGATTTCTTCTTCCATTCCCTACCTCTGATAAAAAAATACGACAAAAGCACTCAAATTGGTTAAATAAAATGAATCAAATTGTAATATAGTGAATAGTGAATCCGCATCCACCCCAGAGAAAAGGAAACTACTTACTCTAACTAAAACTAAAATAACCTATTTCCTAATACTAACTGGATCAATACAGGTACATAAAATGAAAAAGATCGCCACACTACCACCACGAGAAAGTCATGAAATGGAAGAATGAGTGTTTACACAATGCAAACTTTGTTTGCTTAACTGCATTGAAGGAAAAGAAGCATAATCGAAACTGCAGCAATTTTTTGCCCTTTACTTAAAGGTACTTCCCCGACTTGCTCTCGCTTTTGGAAATACTTCTTTGAGGAACAACAAGTAAAAAGTAATAAAAGTTTGGGGAGTGGAAAAGAGACAAGCAGTAAAATTTCCAAATCCACGTGACTCCTCCATCCCATTCTAATGCAGTTGAAAGTACTTGTCTTTTACTGGCGTCTTGCCTCCTCCTCTTTCTTAACAAACTACTACGGTTGTGTCATCCAATTTGTGGGTTGCAATTTTTGTCAGTTTTGCTATATAAGCTTCTATCCTCTAACTTTGCTAGGTATACTAGTTTTGAATAATGCACGATAAAGTGTAATACAAAAATGCTCTGTAGCTTGGTTTTCAATTTTTGCTCATCCTTTCTAATGTATTCCGCCCGGACCTTGCTATGTTATTTATTTGTACTCTGGGAAATACCTTTAGAAACGTTTTTAGATGTATTTTTCATTATAAATCATAAATTCTATTAAAATTTCAGCAGTAATATAATTTGCAAAAGGCGTACTACACAAACTTTCTAAACCTCGGATGAGACGTCTAATTCCTACGTCTTAAATTCGAGTTTCTTCTCTGTTCCTTCTTAGTCCCCCTTTTGATGCTTTCAATTTACTTTAAATATCCTTTTTCAGTCAGAGTAAGATAAAAATATTGATTAATTACAATGGTACGAAAATCCTTCCGTATAACACCATTATACGGAATATTTTCTCATTTTTGACAATTTTCTTTTCGTCAATTCTTTCTACCCATTTCAACTCAATCAAAAGATGAAGAATTTTGCCCTAATACTAAAGATATTGTAGAGACACAATGAAACGGGCAAGAAGAAATAACCTTTTTCAATTGCACTAGCTTTATTGTTTATTAGAGGAACATGGTACGGTGACCAGGAACCGCAATAACGGCTCATTTCATGATATAATGTAAGATGTTGAGGCGAGTGTTTTCTTTATTGTATTGGTTTGTGGGTGAAGTGATCCCAAAAATGTACAATGAATTTCTGCTCATCATTTTGCCATCAATGTGTTATTTTTAATGACATATTTTTGGTCAGAATGACTCATTTTTTAATATACTTCATTTCTTCCTCCCTTCTTAATACCGATCCTATTTTTACCGATTTAAGCAAGGCGATGGAATGTGGTGAGTTCAAAAGTAAACGATGAAAAAGGATGAAAGATAGAATAAATGCATTCCTGTTGACCTTTTTCTTGCTATTCGATGGAATCCACTTCATTCCTTTCATCTGTGGTCTTTTTCAAGTGTAGGCACACTCAACGGGTGCAAACAGAGAGTTGAAGTGTTTTACTCGAGTTGGCGGGGTTAGTAGAGAGAAAGACTTCTTTTATTTAAGCTCTTGTCCTGTAACCAGAAGTAAACATTTCTCTCTTTCTTGCACCCACTACACTTCTCGTTTAATACAAAGACTGACAGAAAGCTAAACAAGGATTCATTGTTGTAAATTATTTCTATCTATTCACTTACTCACAGTCTTTTTGATGAATTTTGCCTTGTGTTTTTTAAATGCAACTACTAGAGTTTGAATTTGACACATGCTGCAAACAAACACAAACTGCGTCTTCACACGATTACCGCAACCTAAAATACGTACATCACAAGAAGTAAAATAAATTCTATGCAATGGTGGCAGTCCCATTCCGACGCGACGTCACGTCAAGCTCACGGAAGTTTTAGACAGTAAAGTGGATCTTAAAATATAGTTCCATATAATGTAGATCTTATAATAACTTCCTTCAAGTAGATACATTTTGAGTTTTCAAGAAGTCATTAATTCTGGAAATCGCAGATAGATTTTTTGAAAATCAATACTACATACTGCACTTCCACCCGTCTTTTGCGCAGACAAAGTAAATTAAATTAATGAAAGTGAACCAACTAAAAAACCATCAAACATCTTGCGTTGAGAAACAATTCCGTATGGATGCCTAGCATTTTATAAAAAGAAACAAAGTAAAATTCATGTTTGGGAGAAGAGGATAAAACATAATAAACAAAATCGTTCACAATCTCGACTTGCATCTGTAACATAATTCCACTCTGTCACTACTTTACTCTCCTGTATTATATTTCACAATTTTTCTAACATGGCGATTCGACTTCCAACTAAATTAACTTGCTTCCCATGTAAAATTAACTTCCTTTCTCTTTCCTTTGGCTTTGACTTCTTTTTTCCACCCGTGAGACAAAATGAGTAAGACAACGCAATAGGATGTCCTAGATGGATATTACCTGTGTGATGTGGTTACATCTCATGCAAGAGGCTTTCTTTTGTCTCTTCTTTATAGAGACAAACCAACTGTGAATCCGTACGAATGAAAAACTTTTTGAACTTTTACTTTCATCGTGCGAACGTCGGAGAAAGTAGGACGGACGTGGACATTTTAGTTTGTACATGACTGGAGTCAAATTGCACGTTTCTGATAAAAAGTGTCATTAAAATTTTACTGATGTTTGTTTCACTTCATGACCGTTTCATTCAATGATGAAATACCCACGCCTAGTTGAGTTTTATATTGTAAGGTGTACTCACAATAAGAAACGTAAATACAAATACTACACTGCATAGTTTTCAATCGTGTAACTTTTCCTTGCTTTAATATTTATGGTCTCAGTACTCTCAGTGTATTTCTGCTATATAACTATTACATATTACTATTGTGATGTCAGATTCTCTTTCTCGCATTTATCCAATTTATATAGGTGATGCTATTATTGTAAAGGAAAAGTATTTACAAAAGCTCCAAAGAATTGAAATCAAAACTGATGTTAAAAATAAAACTGTTCGATTGTTGGAATGTAATATTTTGGTTACGTATCAGAAGAAGAAAATCTACGATACAGTGTCTTTTAAAATTGACAGAATCAAAAATATTCTTATCTACTTTGTGTGGAAATATAGGTCATGTAGACATTTCTTGTATCCTGAAAGGAAAAGTTTTCGTTTGTGGAGTGGAATAACAGCAACGTTATTTGTTAGACTTGTTTATTTTAGAAAACATAATTTAATATTTTATTGTTATTCCATTTTCTTATAGTTTTCCCCAATAATGTGGTCCACATTCGACACTGTCTGACAATTCAGAAAGCTCATGATGATGATGATGATGATCAAATCATTTCTGTAGAATTATATATGTAGCAATATCCCAAGAGATATCCGTGGATCTTGTTTCTAGACTCCATAAATTGTTATTAGTTGATAGGACTCATACAAGGAAAATGTCTATAATGGTAGTAATAAGAAGAACCAATAACCGTTAAGGTGTAAATGGCCTAATATCTCGCGATATTTTGTGAGTTAGTCGACGATCGTCACAAAAATTATGCACCAGGCACCAGCATTTGAAATTTTTTATTGTGCCTTTCTTGTTATCAATTTAATGTATGTTATCACTGTGACCGCATATAACTCTAAAACATCAATACATGGTAGATTACAGGGAATCTTGAAATAAATTTTTATACCCAAACTATTATATTTCGTGCGTCATTATATAAAGGCGATGATGAACAACCTTGCATTTTAAAAGATTCAGAGTAACTTGGTATTGCAATTAAATCCACTTTCTTCTCTCTTGATTTCTTATTCATCTTCCTTCTCTATTTTTTAACTCTCCCAAAATAACCCTTAAATACAAAAGCAAGTTCCATCATCATTAAAACTATTAAGTATCAAGTTTCCGCATTACGCAGTCAAATTGGTATGTTCTAAGAAAATATATCTATATAGAGCCATGCATACTTTATTAATATCATCGCTTTTTAGTCATCTTTATACGTTTTTCATCCAACCTCCCTCGTAACATTGTAGAATAGAGATCTTTAACACTACCAGTCACCACCCCGCCCACACGCCATCTCGATGACGTCATTAAAGTATGGTCACTGTTAACAAATCATTAAGCTGCCGGGTTGGTGAAGTTCGCCGCCCGCCATACTTTAACTGGGTAATTCTTCACCCTACAGGTTTTGTCGATGCTATCCCTTAATTTTTCTTTAAGGGATAGCATCCAACGCTATCCCTTAACAAAAAATTAAGGGATAGCATACAAGGGGAAATTCAAAAGAAATATTTGCTCTTTCGGAAAATTTGGTGGCCCTTAAAAGGACCGTTGGTAAAGTATGTATTTACAAAAATCTAAGTTGCTGCTTCTTCATTCATATTCACACTCGTTTCAGAATTTGTCTTGAATGCGGTTTTTAAATGGTCCTGGGTAGACCCTCGCCAAGTCGCCTTAAAAAAAAAGTAAATAGTATTTTTCTCGTGGAGTCGTAAATGATTTTAAAATATTTTCACAGTACATGAAGTAGTCGAGGTTATCTTCCACAGATTTCCAATCGCTAATTCATCCTCGTCTTAGTCATTTCCTTCAAGCCCCTTCATTTCAAGAGTTTTATTATCATGTTAGAGTTTTACATCTTATAGAGAGAGAGTAATACATTAATCAGTTTAAAAAAACCAGGCTAAAAAACTGAAACCGATCATGTTTACAATTCGGCATATTCTACTTTTTTATTTTACTAGTATTTATACTGTTGAGGCATATTTTATTAATCCGAGTGACCAAGTATATGCTCGGTCAGTGTCTGGCATTTCTTAGTTAAACCGGGTGCTCGGAATGCTTCATCCCGGTAATATGAAGGTATTGGTTAGGGTAATGGAGGATTTCCAGCAAAATCTTCATTTTTTAAAGAAATGGGTCACGGTTTTGCAAAAAGCTGCTTAAGCACCATTCTGAAATCACTGGTGGAACCCCCTGACCCTTATTTGTTTTCACGTTGGTCATTGGACATTTAACTATGATTCTGCTTAAGCTCACAGAGAAGATACCTACAGAAGTCGCTTTTTGAGCGAATTTCGAACGAGGGTCCACCCAGGACCATTTAAAAACCGCCTTCAAGACAAATTCAGAAACGAGTGTGAATGCAGCAAATGTGAATGAAGAAGCAGCAACTTAGATTTTTGTAAATAAGATGCTTTTAAGGGCCACCAAATTTTCCGAAAGAGCAAATATTTCTTTTGAATTTCCCCTCGTATGCTATCCTTTAAGATGCTTTCCCTTAACAAAGAAAGAAATAATAAAAAAGAATAATAAGAAATTATCCCTTAATTTTTGGACGCTATCCCTTAAGATGCTATCCCTTAAAGAAAAATTATGGGATAGCATCAACGAAACCTGAAGGGTGAAGAATTACCCTTTAACTGTCATCCCCCTTCGCTACCCCTTACGTATTATCACTTTTAATTACATATTAAAAACGAATAATAACTGTGAGGCGTTGCAGGTGGCACGGATCTTTTAACGAGGAAGGGTATTGTGAACTTCCAACATGCGGCTACTATTTGGACGGCGAAAGTGGAGCGGCCTCGGTGGGTCAGTTATAGCTTCGGCGGCATAAGGAACAAAAGTTCCAGTAACATTCGATCTCATTATTTAACTAATTTTCTTCATGGAGCAGACTTTGGCACACATGAATTTTCACTTATATTTGAAATGACAAACCTTCCAGAACGTTACCTGACTGAATGACACAGTTTTACCAGGAATTTGATATTAAATTTATTGAATTTTGGGGTTTGGTTAGGTGGTAGTAGTGGTTTAAGCGAAGTCGAAGATGAGTTCAAACTAATAGGTAAGCTTGAAACCTGGGTCGGTACACGAAGAAACTGAGAGAAAATAGCAAAAGCCAAAATTTTGATACATGTTTTTACATTTTCTTATATGTACTGCTAATGGTAAAATAGCAGGTTATTCATATATTCATACTTTATGAAAGAAATCGTATCTGCTGCAGCTCATCTTACTACCTTCATTAGTGTAGAAAATACGAAACTTTCTCCGAAAATTCAATATTGTTTCTTTCCAATCTTCTTATCTCTAATCTCTAAGGAAAATGCCAAAATGAGGTAGGGTGGTCCTGTGAATATGGTTGTCTCAGTTTCCTAAATAAATGATAGATTATTTTCATCCTTGAAGTAGAATTAAAACTGAGACACATCATAGCACTGGTTTTGGTAGTACAGGTGCTTAGAGATTTCAGATTCTTCCACATTTGCTATTCAGCCATATCAATATTATTATGTGGGTCATCTGAATAAAATGGTTTCAACTTGTGATTGATGATCAGCATGCTCCTTAATGATCAACATGTTTTTAATTCTTATTTCTCTTTTATCGCGGTCTTGCCGAATAAATGAAATTTCCCAAGTGAAGTAAAAACTTTTATCCAATCGTAGTCTGGATGACGAAAACTTTCCCTACAATACTCAACGTTTAATAAACTGCGTTAACTTTGATTTGCATGTAGTTTTGTACAATTGTGCTGTAATTTGAACTAAAGAATGTTTTAAAGAAACAACAATAGTAATATTTAGAAAAATAATCTCTCAACACAATTTACTATTTAGTCTCTTCGATGAAACAAGTGTACAATTGAGAAAGAGTTAGTGGTATGTGGGAGCGAACATTTCATTGTGAGATGATGAAAGACTAAATCATCATTGTCACACTCTTATGATAAGCTATGAGTGATATTAATATGCGCAGAATTAAACTATTTAAGAAGTTTTTGAAAATAAATATTCTTCTAAAAAGAAATACATGCATTTGTTCTATTATTATTATTATTATTATTTATTATTTTATTTTTGTATTGTTAGCGAAAGACGTCCATTTTTGTAACTGAAAATGATAGTATCTTTAAATGTGATACTACTTTCGTCTAGTATCTCTTTGTGCTCCGCTTTTAATGCTATTCTTGTTCATCTTTAGACGCTATCTTTTAGAGGCACCTTCAAAAAGTAAATGGAAAGAATGAATTGTATCCTTAAATGTCTCAGGCTTATATCGTTGTTGTTAAATGTCTATTTTATCGCTCTCGTTTAAATGACGCGTCTGTGTTTCAACGAATCTTTTCAAAATAAGTATGGCAAGTACTATATGAACGAAGAAAATGTTAGTTTTTAAACACAATAAACACATTTAAAAATACATATGCATCAGTCTTTTTGTCAAAAGTTGAGCAATAAGTTTCTTTAAAGAAGTTTGACGCAAAGAGACGACCTTTTCTCTGCCTGGACTCATTTGCGCTTGCGATCTTTCGTAAAAACATCCCACTTTATAATTAATGTTGTAATATCAAATAACCCAGGCTTCCTGCCAGTTGTTTGTTTTGCATTCGAGGCGGAGACGCTACTCCACGTCTCCATTACTTACTTAACTTGTGAAGTTTCTATCTTAAATTCTGCATGCATTTACAATCTGAAAGCCAGCCAACAAAAGGTTACGAAATTCAATTTCCTAGCGGTGAATTGTGCGGTAAAACGTTTGTATGTAAAATCAGTTTTGAGGCAAAATAAAAAACACGACGTTTTTTAAATTCTAAGGGTCGTCCGTCAAACAGAAAATGTAGGACGAACCTACAAAGGTGGCTATAAAAGGACAGCAATACACTTCAATAGAAAAGATTCAGATTACTTCCATGTTGCGACAAGCTGGTTGTCTACGAATCATTGCTAGCTCACAACACGACTCCGTTGTATTGTCCTTCCGTTAAGGAGAAAGTATTTGACGCATTTCATCCACCCCATGAATAAATTGAAAAGAGTGAATTGAATAAATCATACGTGAAATGCGCTCCGCCATTTCATTATAACCATATGATGATCCCTACAGGGAGCGAAAATGGTGGTTTAGAAATGAATTCAAATAAATGAGCTTGATTAGAGAGTAGCTTTTATTCAACTCCGAGAATGAAGCAGCCGCTTGCCTACACCCACAGAGAAAATGATGGCCACAATCTTACCATTCAGTGGATTGTATATACCTATAGGCTTCTGGTCCGCTACACTAACCAACCGTCAGCAGCCTTTACCAGTTAGCCGCTTCCACTTTCTACTCTGGAATGATGTTATTATCAATTTCATTTAATTGTGACAATGATAGAAACGAAACAACTGAAACGTAAGAGAAAATAGTACAGTTCCTAAAACAATCTAGTTTATCATAGTCTTTTCGTTCTAGATTCTCTCCAATAGTAGACAGGTTTTTCCTTAGCTAAAGTAATAATAAAGTAAGAGCAAATCATGTACAAGTATTTAATAATAACGTGAAGAATGTGAAAGACTATAATACTTGATTTAGGAAATGCTTTCCTTTTCCCTAGGGAATGTCACGTTTAATTTAGATAACTTCAGTTTTGCTGATTTCTTTGCTCGTTAAGCAAATAATAATCGTTTTAAGTGGGACAAGACTAATATATATTTTGGGTAGCTTATTTGATGCTCACCTTTTCTCTTTAATTAACCCGATAATGTTACTAAATACTAATTTTGCGAATTATTTTCCAGTCAATGGTTGCAGTCGACATTTATTCATTTATTCTTCATAAAGAGGATTTCTTTCATCAATAAGTTTCAAAAACCTGTATTTTACAAATTAATTTAAAGGATAAAAATTGGTCCGATTAGAGCAACAAAGAAAAATAATTGTAAGCTCTTTTTATGTCTGTATTGTCAAGTGATTTTTTACTCTCAGATCCCCCCTTAAGTCAGTTCAATTTCGCGTCACTTTCACCAATTCTACCACTTAAACCTTTATTCAAGAGGCTTACCTTTATGTAGGCTTATAGAAACATTTGTACGATTTATGTTTGTTATTTCTTTCTAAAAGAACAAGTTTTATTATTCGTTTACAAGTGCAACCCCAGAAGAACTCAATGCTGAAACAACTTTTTGTAAACGCAATATGTATGTACCTATTTTGCCCTCTTCTTTTCTATGTGATTTTTAGATGTTTTCTTTCTCACAAAAGTAATACGAATGGATGGACACTTCGTTGCTAAAAAGCAAAACCCAGTCAGTCACACTTTCTCCTTCACAAACAAACAAACAGAGCACTCTTAACATGGAGACAAAAATGCCATTTCCCATCCCATCTTTCTTCAAGAAATTCGTTGTGATGTAATCTACAAATATAAGGCTAAAGTACAAACACCTACAGAAGAAAACAAGCCAACTAAAATTGTCTTTTTATTGTCAGGATGAAGGAAGGCATAAGATGGAAAGCCACATATAACGAACCGGTTAAGGTATCAGAGCAGTACTAATAGAAACAGAATTGTGCAAGTACGTCACGCAGCATTTTATGCAAAGGACTTCCCTCAAAGAAAACACATTTTCTCTGGTCTCATTCTCCATTGCACCATTTCAACTTCAACCTCTTCACTTTTCTCACTACATTTTATATATTTTTTATAAGAAGTAAGCAAACAAGTGTAGAACAAAAACAAAAGCCCCCGTTTTGTTTTCCTAACTGAAAAGCTATTTCATTCATTTTACTAGTGAATTGCGCAACCAACTGCTGCGTTATATGCGCTTAAAAAGGATTAGGCAAGCTAATGGATAGTGTCAGTGAACCTACTGCAATACAATGGCAGGGCCTACAATCTAAATGAAGGTTTGTTTGAATTTGATATTACCCCTTCTTCTGCCCTGTAAACAAGTGAGTAGTTGTGCAAGATACCAATATAGTGCTTAGTACATGCCGGAGGTGCTGATCTAATTAAATGAGCTCAAAGTAATAAGTACTAACACGAGTGAGCATAAATGTAGCTTGTTAATAAAAGTAGCATCCAATTTTGGAAATATTAATTTATAAAATAAATTCGCTGGAATCATTACAATTTTGTCTATAATATCTCGCTACTCTTTCTTGTCTTCCGTTGTTTCTTTAATTACAGCTCTGTTTTTACAATATGCATAGAACCTGAGAGCCCTCAATATGAATATGACTCATATTATCTGCTCACTGTAATATTCTTCAACACCCTAGAGGCATATCAAGGAAAATTAACAAACCCCTTTCACGATATAACTGCGTCAAAATTAGGTTACCCTTATTGGATTGCAACAAGAGCGTCACACAGGTGAAGCAAACCTATAAAGGACAATTCTATTGAGATCCATTCAACCTTATCCAGATGAACGTTTTTTATAAAGGAAAAGGAATTACAAGTGTGGAACATTTGAAAGAGTATTGAACGATAACTTAAAAAGGAAGGAGGACAAGGTCGAGTTACTAGAAAGATAAAAGTATGATTCAATTTTCATTTTCTATTCAAACAGTTCACTTTTGACCATGCAACAAAAGTAATAGTATATAATGATTAAGCGTCGCATACACTCAAATTCTATTTTAAACGTGTACACCTACGTAAAACATTCCGTCAAATAAAATTACATGTTTTCGAACACGTTCCTCTTACACATAAGTACATCACCCGTAAATGAAGCAACTCTTCTATTTAACTTCCAACTCTTAAAAACTGCCCGTCTGTATGTAGATCCTCTCGTTTACAAAGTAGATACCCTTATCTCAACAATTTTACAGACACTAAAAATTGAAGAGGTACCTTATGTTCGCGGCATTTGTATTCAGTATGCTCAATTCTATTTTATTTTCATCGGATTATGATTCCTCGGAGAATAAGTTAGAGAAAAGATGGCTCTGAAATTGTAATGCATACATCGCGGAATTTTTCGCTCTCCTTTCATCTTATACCGCAGTGTGTACTGTGCACGCTGATAAAAACTATACGATGATCTCATATCATATTATTGCATACGACTCAACGCACACAACATGCTTTAAATAAGATTGTAACATCGTACCAATTTAGAGCTACACGTACATCGGCTCCATAATAAAATTTCCAAACTCAAAGTTTTTTTTAAATAACGTAACATGAAAATATTTTGACTAATGCTCAAATGTCACGACACGTTGAATTGCGATATGTTTCCACTTTTGCTAGTACTAAACAGCACAGAAATTATCGTAACTTTTACTTTACTACAGAATACCTACTTAATATAATAAAAGCTATTTTAGTGAGATCGGAAGCTTCATATTTCCACATCCATACGTGTCGTAAGTTTTACCAGAAACTTGAGCCGTACAGCATTCGCTCACATAATACTGCACTTTATTATAATTGGGTAATACAAAAACTAAGTAAAAAGAAGCGAAACCTTGCGCAGCATTATGCAGAATGGAACATTGCTTCTTATATTCACCTGACTAACTGTATTGTTCAGCTAAAATCTACCTAATACTTTTACCTGATCTGTCTGACGTTCAAATGCTCATGTAAAATGAAAAGGATTCAGGAGTGGACATTGAGCAGGATGAATGAAACGGTTTCTTCTCTTCACTACTTCTCTTATTCGTCAATTTCACTACTTACAAACTCGGCTCACAGAAATTGTCAAAAGGGCAGACAACAAATCTTATAATAGAGGAGCTTTCATTCAACTTACCCTGTGAAGAAAGGTACTTCTCTTTACCTCGTTTCTTCTTTTTCACATTCAATTCTGATAATAACTTCAATCGAAACATGATGATTTTTATATAAGCTATGGTGTATATGACATATGTATAAAATATTATGACATTTGTATTTGTATCGGTTGACTCGGAACAGTTTTCTTTATATTGTTGCTACTCTTGCCGATATAAATGCTCCTATGGATAACAATAGACAGGTTGTGCAATAGCAAGCAAGAATAAAATGTATTAGCGAAGTGGTAGGGAGAGAAGAGGGAAAACGAATTATCATCAATTTTTTAGCAGCACACAGACAGGCTACTATTTTCAAAGAGAATTAGATAACGGATTCTTATTTGGAGTAAGAGTGAAATAAATGGCGCAAATTATTTTTTTATGGGACAGAAAACAAGAATCCTTAGCAAAGAGCAAAAGTGTGAGAAACATTGTCACGTCCTTTTAGTATCCGGTTCCATCACTATCAGACACAGGGATTTCCTACGGGACTGATCCATAAATAGAACACACAGAATAAGTGAGGCCATTTTTATTACGTCCGAAAGTATGGATTAGATTGTGAAATGCCATTTTCAAACATAAACTTGTGCAACTTTCTTTTCCCTTCCTTCATTGACGAAATACATTATATCCGTACATTGTAAACTGAAATGCGGAAAGTCACAGGTGTTATCGAGAGAAAAAATCGGACTTCCATTATTTCAGTTAAATAACTTCCTCCTTCTGTGGTAAAGACCAGAAGCAGCTCATAATAAAAGTAGATCGTAACTTTTCAACGTTTTATTATTTAGGTATATTATTTACAGTTGTTCACACTTTGTTTTGATCTGTCCATAAAAAAAGCTCTACGATTTATTGACATCTGCTTTAAGTTTGAGACACTGCAGTTGGATAGAGATACATACATAGCAAATGAAAGGGTTCGGTTTGCCTACTATATCGAAGTTAAAGACATTTTTATTAGAGAACCTATCATAATTTAACAAATAGCAATAAAATCGATAAGCCGGAGTATTCGTCTATCTTTAAATAAGTTGGTGCTCCAATTCCACTGCAATCGCTTTTCTCCATTCCCCGTCTTAAGCAAAGATTGACCTGCTCCTTCGATTTTTTCCTCGAAAGGATGTTCGGGTAGGAAATAAAAATCACGATAATGATGTTGATGGATTTTTTGATATACGTACAATCGGGCGGTGTACGCAAAAGGACCCGTAAAAAGTCTCTTCACAAAAAACGTACAGCATCGCATCAGCCATGTGCCTGATTGTGATGAGAAACTATCATAAGCGGAGGCATTACGTTATGTAATGTATACGAACTATCTACAACCATACCACTGAGAGATCTGAGAACTACAACTGGAAAGGAAGCCGTCCAAAGACGCAGAAAAACTTTCCTTTTCCCTTCGCTTTTGCTCATCCCGAATTTATTTACTGCTTCTGGCCAATCTCAAACTAAATACACGAGCTTTACTGTATGTGTTTACTTTACCTTCGTCTTCATCATTAAACGATATAGGTGCACACAATGAGCGAGAAAAGTAATAAATAGTTCATGTTACGTTACACCGTGAGCATTCCAACGCTCTTTTATATAGAAAAATAAAGATTCAGGAGTATCATATCATACATTTTTCACTGGAAATGCCACACACTAATTTTTCCCCATCTTCTTCTTGTCTTACCAGAGAGAAAGTAAAAGAAGAACCATGGGTAAAAAGATAGGATGTGGCATCTTGGCATGCCGAGGGTCTTAGTCGAATAATGGATTAGTCAGATGCTTATATATTTAATTTTGCTGCGAGACAAAAAAACTCTAGTTCAGTGAAAAGTGAGAACCTGTCATGGCTTTGCTAGATGTATCGTTCGTTACCGTACATATTTATAAATGTGCCTCTTAAAGTATGGTATCAGACAAAGAGTAGACGTGGAAATGCTATTTTTATAAACTTTTTGCTTTCTCTTTTTTGTAATAATCGCTGATGCTACAGGCCAGGAAAACTTAGATTCAGGCTCCGAAGTAAACCCACAAAATATAAACTTTCACCAGTCGGCTTTCCTGGCGTAAAGATAATAGCGCCATTGCTATAGACTGCTAGTTATTCCTTTCTGGCTATGTTCATCAGCTGAAGAACGGAAAACCAAAATGTAACATCCTGTCAGCGAGCTGTAAATCTATCTATTTGTATTGACTCATGTCAGAAGGTTGCTCAACTAGAAAAAAGGCATAAGCAACGACAAGCCTAAAAATATGTCCTTTAGATGACTTTGCGTACGATGATGGCGTTTTAGTAGTCACTGTTGACGATTCTCAATTTCATTCTCTGGTTTAATCCGGGGTTTTCCATTCTAAGAGATTTCAAGATAAAATGAAAAATAAAAGCTGTGATTTCTCCCAGCGAGGTTGGATTTTTAAGGACAACAGATCAGTCTGGTTAGTCTGGTACTATACTCCAGAAGGAAAAATAAACAAACGATTGAAGTATGTGAGTGAAACAGGACGATTTCAAATTGTACAGCCGCAATAAAAACAAAGTGCAAGTACAAAGCGAAAGCATGCAAAGTCAACGTATTGATAATACAAGAAGAAACCAAAATATATAAAAATATAAAGATTTCATCAATCGCCTATGGTCTAGCCATACTACAAGACAGCAGGCATAATGACACGCCATGTTCATATCTGAAGTAAAACAGACGAGAAAGCATTAATAATTGCATATTTTCTCATGCGGTTTAGTCTTAAAAAGCCTTTATTAAATTGATTTCACATTTCAATGTCAGTTTTACCGACTCTCTTGTTTTACTGTTCCACTAATCCATTTCATATGTATTCGCATGAAGCGTAAGAAAAGCAATGAAACAATTTACCACATTTTATCCAACCACACACCCGCATTTGCAAGACAAATGTTTACTAATAACATGGAGTCAGTCATCGTCAAAGTTATGAAATCAAGAAGCTAAAATGAGAAAATGTTGACTTTTGATATTTCCCAAATGCTGCCAGTTCCTTTCCTTTCACGCACGTTGGTTCGATTTGATCTACTGTGGTCTGAGATTAAATGTGAATAGATTTATACAGATTTCTCCTACATATTCCACATGTTGTTGTAGTGTGTGTGTTTCACAAGCAGCAAAATTTGTTACTAGCAAACGCCCTGTTTTGTCATGAACATTGGATCGTCCAACGGCAGTTTCGAGAATCTGGTTTACAGTAAACGAAAAGCTATATGAAATTTGTGGAAATCGAGAACCTACGTGTAAATTAAGAGATTGCACATTACAAAATCAAATATAAATATCAAAAGTAAGTCTCGAGTGAATGCAAGTAATTATCCGAAGCCTTCCAGTGACTACAGTTAACTGTCATTGTTAACGATTTAAAGGTATATATTTGTTAAATTGTAACAAAATTAATTCATGTTCCAAA
>VYYJ01003294.1:0-17152 GCA_021029165.1 Cyphoderus albinus | reverse complement strand
TGCTGCTATTATCCCATCAAATCGAAGTTAAAAGGCGTATCATTTATTTTCCTCGTGCAGTTTTATTCGTATTATTTCGTCTTTACGCTGCATACAAATGTGAAAATGATGATAAAACAAAAAATTGCAATGAATATCTCGTATAATTACACCAAGGTCAAACAATAAAATATGGCTTGAAACAGAGCGTAACATTTTTGGCAAAAAAATGCTTATGAGTTGTGAAAAAGGAAGAATTTAACGAGCAATAGTAAAAAATCTGGGAGATATTCCGTCAAGTCAAGGTAGACAATGGGTAAAAAAGGTACGCCACCGCCCGCACCGTTGCGTTATGATTAATACAATGTTGCACCACAACTACAACCACGTCACCAATGACCATGGTAGAATTTTTGAGATTGAAGTGTACCGTCGAAATACTCACTTTTTAATTAATATGTACATAATGATTTTTTATCAAAAAATGGAAATGTTCGCCTTAACCTAACATCAATATTATTATTACACGATCTGCCCAGAGTTTACAAGAATGTTCAAACAAGCCATAAAAATGTTAGTTTTTTCCCTATTGTTTGCATGTTCTTTATCTCTCCTTCAAGAACACACCGACCTTTTAAGGTTAAACGTATGAAATGAAAACGACGTTTCTCTTCTTTTTTCTTCCTCTTTCTTCGTTCTTTTACAGCTTTGTTGACAAAGTTATAAAAGGCGGTGTGCAAATAAAATAATGCCTATTTTGTGGCCAGCTTTTCTTGCAAATTTCTTGTAAAAGGCTTCTTGAGCGTTTCACTATTAAAAATATGAATAAGAACGGCGGGTCGCCGTTAATGTTGAAAAAGTAGAATAGTTGCACCTGCTGCGAATTTTCCTTCTCATTGGAATATTTTTGCGCTCGTCCCCATTCTTAACCTCTTAACTGCGAACAATAACAACTCAGACTGAAATTTGAATCTTTTGCAGCGAAAAATTTAAAGCTGGTAATAAAAATAAAATAAATAATAGTTCGGGTTTAATGTGACCGCCGTTCATTACTATGATATGATTATTGTTACTGGGGAATTTCTCTTGTCGTGGTTGGTTAGTTTATTGTCATCATTTCCATTGTAATCAAGCAGAAGTCATGCTTTTCGTTTTGTAGACATTGCTTTGTAAAGAGCGGGTGACATCATGATGGGATCAGTGCACATAAAACACCTACCTACATAAATAAGCGAGGCATTTTGCGGGCTTCCTTTTGGTTTCCTGTGTGACGTTTTTATTAAAGAAAGGCTCATTCAGAGTAATTTGCATCTGTTATAGTTCCATACAATTTTAATGGCCTCTCCTCTCTGACATTTCGGTGGTGTTTACAGCTCCCTGAATAAAATGATAACAAAAGATGCTACGAGCATTTTAATATTTACGGTGACATACGGCTTCCCATAATTTTGCCAAATTTACTGCTGTGACTGCAAAATGAGAGAAATAATGTTTTTCTTAATCTGCATGGCCTTGTGTTCTCACACCCAATGAATAATAATTAACCACGAAACTATCATTATCTTCTCATTATGCTTTCATAAGACAAAACAAGAGAAAGATGTGCGACAAGGCATGCAATGCAGTGCTGAGATGAGAATGATGGGAACGCTCCCAGACATAATGTAAATGAATCATAATAGCTGCATTCAGCGTTGCTAATTTAACATTTCAGTCTTTCTAGACACTTTAGTAAGCATTACGTTGTCAACTTTAATATCCATGTCGGCACTCGATAAGTATGGCGTGCAATTTTTATTTTATGTTGCTCCATTATACATTAGACTATTTCAGGCTACGATGTAATCGCTCGTTTTGATGTACAGTTTTGCGGCATGAGACACGGCACGGGCTCCGCATTCTGTTTTCAAGTTTTCACTGGGGAGCAATAAGCAAGTTGCAACGAAACACTGTACTAAAAGAGAAGAGTCAGAGCGACAGACTCATTCATTATTGGAGTCAGTCGCAGTCATCGCTTCATGTGTGTGCGAACAAACTTACAGTCACAACAGCCACCGTCGTATTTAACTTTTTTACCTTAGCGCACCACCTGCACAGAAAAGCCACTAGAAGATTATCATTACATTACCACATTTCTCACACGAGAAACACATAACCTTATGTGGTTCGTGTGATGGAACGTGACCACTGAATTTGCCTCGTCCACCACACCACCGAAAACTCTTGAGTCAAAATCTAGTCAAGTTACAAGAGTCAAGCCTTGTTTTTGGTTTTAATACTGTAATATAATAACGGTTGATGATGCTGCAAGAAATGAAATGGATAAATCTAGTGCAACATTTTGATCTGTCTTTTTGTGAGGGTAGATCACATGATAAAAGTAAAATATTTGCGAAGCGTGTGTGGGCAGAGAAGTGGATAGCTTCTTCATTTCATTTGACGATCAGAATCTTTCCGCATTCCCATATAGATTTTAAAGGGGGAAAATTATCTGATATGGAAAAAGGCTCAGACTGTTGTGGAATTAAAATCAGAGTAAAAAGAAACAGAACCAGAAAAGAAAGACGGTGGGAGGACGAAAAAGCTACAATTTCTGTGATATTGATACACAAATAAGACCTTGGGTTGAATGTGTTTTTGTTTAGTAAAGTTAGAGTATTAAATTCTGATTTTAATGTGTTGCGTAAAAACATGGATGACTTTTATGTGCGAAATTGAGAAAGAACTTCTGGAAATTGAGAGAATCAATTTTGTTGAAGAAATACAGATAGAGCTATCATTATGATAAGCACGTATCAGGGAAATGCTTATATAGAGATAGTGAATGAATGAAATCTTACTCAGGTACCCGATATATTTTGTTTGGACATCTTTTTAACTTTCTTATACCAAATGTTTCCTAATCGGGCAGGTCTATGGATTTTCCGCCCACATGTGTACATTTACAGTGGAACGTTGTTTTTCATTTTAACGGAGTGCACTTAGTAGAACCACATCACTCAAATTCTCGTGCGCTGAATCATGTGGACAGATAAAAAAATTGGTTTGTAGAGTGATGGTGTCACTATGACTGACGTTGTCGGAGCCATCAAAATCATAATTTGAGCAAATTATTTGTGTACATAGCAAACACATCTCCGCAAAAATTGTTACACAGTAAAAATTGCTTCCAATTTTTAAAATGAGTTACCACCAAGTGGCCGCGAATGGAAAGGTCAGCCAAGTCCTTTCCTTATCATCAATCACTCATCTTTTCTTTCATTTCAGAATGCGCTGCAATTTGCTACTGCATTGCGGTTATTTTCTTTACTCGTAGGACAGTTTGACATACAAGTCCACTTGTTCGGCCATATTGTGCAACACAATGAACTGATGCGTGTTCCAGTAATTTCACAATTAATCATCTGTTGACGTTGACACGATTTTATCTTCATGTAAGCTTCTCCAAACCCAAATGAAATGCCCTTGCAGAAGCCTTAACTGAGAATTTCTAAATCATTATTTAAGTTTACTTTCTTTTTGTCCGAATTTTTAGGTCAAGTTCAGATGTTAACAATAGTTTTTATTTTCATAAGAATATCCACTCAAAGCAGCGTTTTTGCCATTTCGGTAATTTTCCATACATTATTCGTCCATATTATTGATAAAAAATTACGCCTACGCTCCAGCTCCATTACAACAACGGGATTTTCCTCCCTTTGTATACTCAACCTGAATACAAAATACAAACGGGAAAAATGGGATGCGACGTAGGTAATCAGGAATGCAGATGCAAAGGCGGGGCGAATATAGACAATCCTTATTCTATCCATTATTTCAACGGAAAATCATGCATCCATTGATACATTATTTATTTTCGTGTCTCAGTAAAGGATGATCCTATCTTGATCCTATTTTATCAGGAATCACCTTCACTCTTCAACTCCAACCTTCAAAACTCTGGTTGCTTTCCTCTTCTAGCCATTCATTTTCTTTCTCGTCTAATGCATACATTTACATGCGTAATATTATTTTATAAAATTCGAGCTCCAGCTTTACTTGACATTCACAATCATTTCGTCCTGTCCTTTACCAGGACTCAATGTCATTTATTGAAATCGTGTTATCGGAGACTCGCTTTTAGATAGATGCAGAATGTACTGGAATATAAATCCGTCTAGAAACTCGAAATCGTTTACTTTGACAATAACTATTATTGTAACGAGGAGGGATGATTAGATTGAATGAATCTTATCTGGAAACAACTCGATCATCGCTTTCCTTTCAGTTGTGCATTGTGCCTTTTATATGTAATGTCGCTGTCGCTGTCGGTGCTCCATTCATATCTCGGATTCGATTTCTGTCATTCCCTTCCCCAACTTCATCGTATTCATTTCATTTTCTACTAGAACTTGAAAGTGTCAAGTGGCAATCTGTTCCTGGAGTTTAGTTTGGCAAAATAAGGCATCGTCGCCTCTCGTTTAGGTAGACAAACCGACACTCGGCACAATCAGATTCCCATTAAGATCTCCATCGCCGCCTCTCTTTAAAAAGGCCATTTGCATTCTCTCCACCGCCTCTCTCTCCTCTCCGATCGTCTCCGCCTCGCCTACATGCAAAGTTGTAGTTCAGTTTTGTTCGTTAGTTAGTTAGTAACTGAGAATAAGCCAGTGAGGAAATCGGCAAACAAAATAACAATGGAGCAGCAGATCCCTTTACTTCACTCTTGGGAATTGCCATCTCTCTTTACTCAATTTGCATAATATCTTCTTCGTTTTTTTTTCTCAAAAAAGGCCAAAACAGACGCTTGTTCGCCGTCATCACCAGGCACAGACACATACATAGGTTAGGTACATTTCCATAATAAAAACTCGTGAAGCGGACGGACGAGCGGAGCGCCTAAATAATTTATGCATGTCTTCGTACTAAAACTCTCTTGTCTCTTGTCTTGTCTACTACCACTAACATACAGTCTTTATTATAAATAACTTAAAATGTTCCGATAAACCACCAGAGTGATATATGTATTAAAATGTTGTATCTAATGTCTCTTAGTGTTAACTTTTCACCACTTTAGTTTTTACTGCGCTGTACTACACTTACACTTGTGGTGCGTAGGTACCCTCAGTTTTAGTAATAGGAGCTAAAAAGTGCATTTCCATTATTATTTCATCAGCTTCCTCATCACATGAAATTAAAAAAGGGAGTCAAGTGGTGTACATATGTACATATGGATGCGTATAATTTAGGTACATTCTGAGTATCTCATTAGCGTCATGCCATACCTAGTCATGTCATCTACTTAATTTCTCAAGGGATCGCGATCCTTCCCTGAGACACAACAAAAAACTTCCTCAGGTTTTTCCCAGAAAAAAGTACCAAACAGTTCATAAATTATTTACCTATGCTATACATAGTTAGTCAAAAATCCGACATTTACATTTGCTCGTTTAGTGTGCGCATTACTGTTTCTCTGAACAGTGGTGATATGATGAGTCCTCTGTTTCATACTCTCAAACGCAAATGTCCCCTGAGACAATTTATGCTGAGTAAGGATAGGACGTGAATTTGGAGATAAATGAAGTGCACTGCAAGCCAGAAGGAGTTAGTTTTACAATCAATAAACAAACCGGTTCAATTAACGAAGTGCAGTGTCCTGGAGGAAGTTGTTTCCAAATAAGTTACCGTGTGCAGTTCATTAAGTTTTTCTCAGTGATCAAAATGACTGATGAGCGAGTAATAAACTCCATATAGGGCATTGTAGGGTAATCACTAGTCAAATTAAAATTACATACAACGTACAACCTGTATAGAGAGTAGAGAGACATTATTTGTAGCGCTACCGCAAGTTGATAAGATGATTAATTCTGTCATCAACTCATCGCTACGCATCACCAGTCAATGTATCATAGATGGATAAGCATTGCTTATAAAAGGACTTTTGCGGTTTCATTCATATGTACATTACGTCAGCAAATGTTTGGCAAGCATTAGTGAAACTGGAATGACTCACGGAATGATTGATTTTTGCTCTTACGACAGAGCACCGGGAAAGGGTGGTCGAGGATAATCCTGACTTATTAATCAATCTCGATTTAGTTGGCGAAGTTGGTTCGTTTAAGTGAAAAATAATAGCGTGGTGCAGAGCAAAGTGCAGACATCCGGTGGTCTGGCGATGTGATGCATTTCACTTGATGGAAATTATTTCTTGCATGGAGAACTTTTTCCGCTTGATTGGAGAAAATTAGTTTGTCGTTTAGCGTTTTTGTGCAGTAACAAAGTCACAGCTCAGTTTCCGTGTTATTATTCTGGCTCTCCATCAGTCCATGTTCAGGTCGATGGCCTGTTCGTTTCTCCGTGTTTTTATCATTATCATCAAAAGACTGACAGAGTGTGTGCCATTTAGCGCCGATATTGCGTTCAGCTATTAGAAAATTGTTCCAATACCGATCGCAGTCCCAGGTGTGTTCATCCTACCTAAAAACCTAATCATGCAAATCCGGACTCGCGGAAGCGGCACACATATGTGAGCATAATTTATAGTTAGGTACTTCAGAACTACTCCTTTACTTGATTGTTTCACATGGAAAACGAGCAAAACGGCAGGCAATAAGATAATCGTATCGTATCTGGATCTTGGAGCTCTACATGTGTGTGTGTGGCGTGTGCACATTGCCAAATCAGAAGGACCCAGATTAAAGTGGATATTTGCCTAAAAGGAAGGAAACTTAATCACAATTCATGTATTCAAGTAATATTATTATTTTCATTCGACTGACTTTCCCATCGATATGAAGGACTCAAGAGAAAGTAAATGAAAGGAAACTAACAGCCAAGTCCAAGTCGTTTGCGTTACAAAACCTATTTTATGTAATGTTATGTTACGTTCTCGTCTGGCTTGGCTCCGTGTGTCCGATTTACTCATAGCTTAGCGTTTGGATACACAAGCTTTTACAACTTCTATGGAGAGACAGGAAATATTGGAAACGCTTCCTCTCTTTGTGTGCAGTTGGTCTTACTGTAATTTAAACGTTCTCTGCGCTGCTATTAATTTGAGGGAAGAGACTTCTACAACAGTGAAGTGAAAGCAGGCTGGGCTTTTTGTTAGATTCGTTAGTGTCGTACATGACATGATGTGATGACAGTTAAATTGAAGAAAATTCAAGTGTGGTGAAGCCAATCCGAGAAAATTGTATGGTTGCTAGTTGCTGTGAGTGTGATTGCGATTCAGAGACTGTCTGGTTTTTGGCTGACTGCTCCCGTAGATGGATGGGGAATACATTAAAATGAATTGCGATTACTATCTCTACTGCTGTGATATGATGAAGATGATGATAAATAATCCACGCTAACCATTCTGGGCTCAACTCAAATCCTAATGTTAAAATGTATGTCTAATCTTAATTATATTAATATACGATACGACTGGCTCAATTTTGTGTATAATCATAATAATAATAATAAGAATACTGATTCATGGAGTGAATGGAGAATATTTAAGTAATTAGGCAACTGTTAAAAAAGTTAACTTTCCTGTGTCCATATTTCAATGTCAGTCCATCAATTAGAAAACACGAAGGCTGCGGTAGCCAGGCAGTCTTAGGATCTTGTTGAGTTGCAAACCGTGGGAGCGAGCGCACCACGACCAAGGTCACCTTTGTTAAGCCTCTAAGCATTTTGATGTTCCTCTAGTTCTGGTGGTCCCACCTAGTGAACTACGCAGCAGTGGTGGGTATTTAACTGTGAAATTTTCAAGGAGAAAACAAATAATTTGTACAAGGGTCTCTCTGGAATTATTTGTGCTCTCTTTGTGTGATGTGAACACATTCTGTCAGTAAAGAAGGAAAAATTGATTGAATTAGCCCATTCTTTAAAAAATTGTGTAGATCGACTGTGCTCTCCCCGTTACCTCCATAAAATAAAAGGGTAACTGGGCCATTGGTGCTAATGATTGCGGAGGTGGTGGCATTGTGTACTCTGCTTTCACTTTACTACATAAGCAGTGTGTTAAGCAAACGTAACTCATAAAATAAATTAAGGAGAGTTCAATTTAATTTCCTTTCTGGACAAGGGAAGCGAAGTTTGGAAGGGAAATAAAGGAAAAAATAGAGTGCCGCTTCATTTCATTTTTCTTCTCGTGATCATCAATAACGCCATCGTCATCTGATAAAATAAAATTCCATCGTCGACTGGCGTTTTATTCTCTTTTATATTGTTCCACCCGATTCCATTCCTGCTTCTTTATTTGTAGTCCTTCAGAGCAAACAAAGAAGGAGAAAAAAATGAAGGCCAGCAGCTCGTGGCTCGGCAGCTCAATTTTCGATCGACTCAAATACCTCAATCCAGTGCATGCCTCGTGCCTTCCAGTGAGAGGTAGGACCGAACCGGAGGCAGCGGAGGTGGCAATGGCAGCAGTCATCGAGGTGGTTGAATATAAAGAAGATGAGGTGGATGATGTGAACAGAACTCAGAAGGCCGTAGGAAAAAATAATCTTAGATATAGTGTTGGTAGTTACAGTAGTAGTGCAAGTAGTGGATTTGGCAGTGGTGGAAGGAACAGTAACAATAGTAGTCTCACAGTTTCCAGGAACGCCATCGACGACAGCTCCGTTGTTGATATAGGATTTTACGATGATGATGGCTTTATTCGATCTGCTTTCAGGTTTGCTATTTTCACATACATCATAAAGTTACACTATAATGGAAAATATGCTTGCTAAACTAAAGTGATGTCATGGTTGAATCGTAATCATAAGACACTTGGGCATGTCCAAGCCGTCGCCCAGCGGGCGTTATACGTGCAATAACAGTATCTAATGTGATGTTGCAATACAATACCGAAGTGTGAAGCACGTACGGTCAGGAAAAACTGCTGATTTTTCTTATTACTCTGTATGTAGGAGAAAAATAAGTTTGTCACACGTCATCAGTAACTAAGCTCGGGAAAATGGATGAGAGCGAGTAAATGAAAAGAGTATCACATCACTCACATTGCATGTCATGGCAAGCAAGAAGAGGAAATGATTGGAGCACAGAAAGTAAAGTGGGTAAAAATAATCTAGACATGTCACAATCTATGTAGAAGGAAACCCTAAAGGGACAAAATGAGAAAATTCTGTTCTGTGGCGCAATGCATGTGACCATTTATTAAATGTGTCTGCGACTGAAACAATTCCACGAAATAAACTATAAAGACATTCCTCAGCTCAATCAAGTGCATATTTGCATTCATTCCTGCTACAAAAGACATTTGTGTCGTCCATTTCGAATCACTACTGAAGCAGTATTGTAGTCACATTCAAGAGAAATAGGAAATCGATAAAGTTTCTTGTTTCATTCAATATTATGTATGTATTTTATAAAGATGTCGATAACTTTGCTTTTAAAAATGTCAACCGAACTGGATATGTTTCACTTCACTCAACTTTTATTGGAGTGCCACATTTGAAATAACAATAACATTTGTAAAACCGCCAACTGACGTATTTTTGGGGTAGTCATTTAATTGCACATTGGCTGCAGAATTTGTTCAGTGTGATTAAGTACGGGTTTTGATGTGGTTCATGACATACCTCTGCACTAGAGAAGATGGAATTTTACTTTATTTACTTACTTTATACCACTGTGGTAATATTTTTAGAAATAGCATTGTCCTACAGCGCAGCTCTCTTTTGTCCTCTCTTTGACATTGCATTCCTTGTCGTTAAACGTTTTATCCTTCTGCCTGTAGCATTCAACTAGGCGAAATGATCATTAGGTGCCAGGTGTCATTTTCGCTGGTTTCCTTTTATTGGCACTTTACTTACCTTAGGTAATGTCATAATAAAAAATTATGACTCTCGTTTGTGGCACTGTCGAAAGAAAATGACTGTCGGGTATATAAATTCAGATAGCATGCGAATCTAAAACGAACGGTTCATTTTCAAGTGAAATAAAGGGACTTTCTCCCAATTCCAAAATGGTCTGGTTAATGTCGTTTTTATTAGACTGTAGTATTTCGATGCAACCTAAGTCTAAATCTAGAACCTTCACGCTTCAGAGCAAATGATTTCATTTTATTGTGTACATTTTTATGCTTATCCTTGTGCTCCTTAATTGTGTTGTTCCAGGTCAAGCAAGTACAACTATCTGGGTCAAAATTTCCACAGTCAATCGTCCTCCTACCACCACAGTCTGATCACAAAAGTGAACCCCAATAAAACGCGAACCACAATCGACTCAATCCAGAGAGGACTGAAAACATGCATCCAGTCCGTGAAAGATGAGCTTGATCTCTGCTCCGGTGAAATACAAAATCAGCAGGTGAGTTGAGAAATTATGGAAAAAATGAATATAGGTAAATGTAAAAAAATATGTGAAAGTGAAAAGATTTCAATATGAAATAAAAAAGTCTTTTAGAGGTTACGGCTTTTACTCTCTTGGGATTGGCTTGGTGTGGTTTCGGGTTCTCAATGCCGACTTTGTCTGCAAGTTTGCATTTATACTTTCAACTTTTTATATCTTTTTTACAGCCACCTATAAACTACATCTCATTGCCTAATATTTTTCCATTTCCATCTCTTGAAATTGACTTTGTATTCTGATTCCTTCAGAAGTGGGTTACTAAAGTAAAACTTAATAGGAGAAAATAATTTTACAACTTTAACTGACTATGCTCATTGAAGCTTGTTCAATATCTACTTTTTGAACAGACTGAGATTTATATAAATAACTCTTGTAGCATCTGACCTGACACCCACTGCCAAAACGGCAAATAAGACTCAAATAGAAAAGAATATTTTTAAAAGTGTTGGCGTTATTTTGATAGCAAGAAAGAGTCAAACCAATAAATAGTTTCTTTCAAGTATGCTTTCACATTCAGAAGATTGTAAAAGGGTCCCTAATGTGTGTAAGCAAAAAGCTTTGATCTTGAAGAAACAATTTCTTTTTCACACACCCACAAAATTCCTTGATCTGTCATCAATGAATAGGAGAGGAAGCTTTTTGTGGCCAAAAAAGAACAACAATGGAGCGGGAGGAAAATCAGAAAAGAAATTAATGATAAAACTTTTAGAACGGGGATTTCTCCGACATTCGCTTCATACATTATTCGTTTGATGGCATTGGCTTGCAGGGAATTGGAATTATTAAAACCGAAAATAGCTACTATACTATTATAAGACCAAGATAGGGTTACCAAAAATATCTAATAGCGTGGGAAATGTACATATTTTCGGTTGTGTACACATCTGCACTTCCCTTCCCAAGCACATTAATTTTAATTGTTCGAGGTATCTCTTTAAGGGAGAGGAGTGAATTGCTTTTTTTATTCGCAGTATCACTCTCAGATTTCTATTATTAGACCCAATGAAAAAATGTAATATGAATCGACTAGAATACTAGTAAAAGAAAAAGACGCAGTAAAAATAAACTCATCTTATGGTCACAATTGAGGACTATGACGAAGATGATGCGCGATGTGATCTTATGATCACTCTTGATAATGGTCATTATCTTGATCTTGCAAATCATTTTCTAACTTTCTTTCAGACAAATCCAGTCTAGGTTAATGTAGTGTAGAGAGACGGTATTAAGGGAATAAATGAGTAAGTCTCACTCGATTTTTTCGGTTCAGTTACTATACATAAGTAAAATAAAAGCTTTGCGTCGTCGTCAGTCCCACTGTTGAACGCGTCGTACTTTTTCTATCCTCTGGTCTAGTCTCGCCTAAAGATTACTTTTCTAGTGGTATGATAAAAACCTTGAAACACGAAAACTAACTTTTCCTTCCTTCCGTTCTCCGTTTGTGCTAGCTGAGCTTAGCTTATTACGTAGAAAAATAATATAATATTGTTTGTGAACTGATGCGTGCTTGGAAGGAAGATAAGAAAATAGCGTTGTAAGTAAAATGGGAGGCTTGAGATTCAGAACGAGCATTATCATCATCCTCGTGTGTGTCGTCGTCGTCAGTAGAATCATTATCATTGTAGGATCGTCGTTGTAAGTAGGATTGAGAGTTGAGTTCGAGTCACATTTTGTCGCCATATGGCCACTTATAACTTTCATATGAGATGAAACAGATCGGAGAAAGTAACATGTGGGTCGATTATACTACATTATATTTCCCTTTTATACGTCCTGTGTTTTGGTTAAAATAAACTTTCTCTGTGGAAAAATATCAAACTATTATTATATTAAGTATGGATGTAGGTAAACTTTCTCTTTCCGAGACAAAGAAAATGGAACAAAAATATTCTTACCGATTGGGGATAAATCTTTTTGTAACAAAGAAAAGTACAATTGTTTTTTTACGTTGGGCAATTTTCTTTCTGAAGGAAAAAAGAATGAGATGGAAAATTTCTTTCTTCACTGCTGATGATGTAACATTTTTCTTGTGTAGGATTTAACTGGGATACATACGTACACTACAAAAGACAATGAGCAAGAAAGAACGTTTTAGGGTAACGCAACGGCAACTTTTTTCTTGATGACGATGTCATTTTATTTACGTGCTTGGAACTTATTGTGAAATGTGTGAGGGCGTGAGAGTAGTAAAATGAAATTGTAAAAGATGTACGTACATTTTGTGTATTGTAAAGGGATGCAAAATTCACTTCAACATTTTTCTTTTCTCTTTTTCTCTTCATCTCTGTCTTGCTTTCTCTCTGACTTCTTTGCGAAACGTACGTGATCAAAACATTCTATTCTCTAGTCACAAGGACGAATTTACGACTTGGAAAAGGTACTGTATAAAAATATATTTTATCTCTCTACCTTTTACCTTTTTCAGTTGTGTACAATTTTATTTTAGCTTCATATTAATGAGATGAAAAGAAATTCAATTTAGCGATGATGATAAGTTTTTGAATGCAAAACGTTCTTTTCTGTTCTGTAAATGTGGAGATAATAGAATTCTGGCATGCTAAATAATAACGAGATCGCTGCATGCAAAATAATAATGCATACCTATTCCTTTTTGTTTGTTTCCTGCGAGTTTTCCACCACCATAAATATTTACTGCGGAATTTTCTACTGCAAAAGGATGTAATAATGTAGCATCGTAGCCTTCACTATTTAATAAAGTCTGTGTTGCGGTAGGCAGGGTTTTTTGTTATGGGCTCACTCAGCTCCATTTCAAGCTGCGGGAACACAAAAGGTAGGCACAGGAATCACGGAAAGAAAGTGAAACCCTTGAAAATCAATTTTTCAGCAGTGGTGCTGTGGTTTTCCTGTAGGTTTTAGCAAACGCTCATCCTGCCCTTTGTTTCGGGTGTTGACAAATTTTCTGAGTTGTGTTTGGGTATAGCGTAGCAGCATGACGGTGGAATGGAAATGGAGTATAACCACAACACACTTCAAATTTTTCGTGATAATTAAACTTTGTTTTTTATGCCGCTGGTGTGGCATCAGATGGGCATCCAGATAGAATTTCAAGAACGAAACCAAAATGAATTATTAATGTAGACTTGGTAGTTGGGGAAAATGGATAGCATGCGGGAGAAAAGAAGGTCAGACAATGTCAGTGAGTTGAGTTGACGTTGACACAGCATCTCCCCATTAAGCTTACCTCTGTGACGCACCTTTTTTTCATGTGAAGGTTTTATTAGGAATTCACTTCAATGTCAACAGGGAAAGTGTTTAGTATTACGTTTGATGAAAACGATTAAAGTGAAAAAATTCTAAGGGAAGCGACACAGACACATTTATTTTATTAACTAGTAGCGAGGAAAGGTAAAGTATTAAAGCAAGCGGGTTGAAGGAAAGGCTGGAGCAGGAGCATCAAGCACTTTCCACAGAGTCTAAACTCTCTGTGGAAAGTTTCCCCAGAATCTCTGTGAGGTTTATATATAAATATGCATTATTCACCTCAGATCACATTCACATTGCAAAAATTCTTTGCTAGTTCCTTTAGAAAAGAGATAGACTCAACCAGGCAAACACAAGATGCTTAAATAGGCATGTAATAAGTAGCTTTCTTGTTGACATACTGAGCTGAAGCCGCGCTGTGATTTTGGAGAAGGCAATTTTTATTTATAATCTCATATCTCGTTTTCACATGTTTTCGTACTCGTTTTTAAAATTCCCTTTTCCGTGCTGAGTTGTGTAGTATCATGTGCGCTGTAATGGTGGACCTTGCAGAGACCGTAACCTTTATCGTTTTACCTTGTTCACAACACGTGCCTCACGCGTGTTATCGTCAGTGAGAAAGTTGCAGCTTTCTCTTCTGCAGAGTTGTTAATAATGACGATGTTTTTGGCGTAAGTGTAAATAAAGTCCTGATTGCGTGAACAAATTAAAATGAAATCCCATATGACAGGCTTCTGGTTGTTTTCTTTTGCAAACTCATTAGCACTTTTCAGTTTCAACTCTTCCACCTCACGTGCTTCTTCTGCGTTGTCTGCTTTCTCCTCACAAACATTAACCTAGAGAAAATCATTCCCGTGTTTGCTTTGTGTAAATAAACGTGTAAGTAGGTTTGCAATTTATGTAATTATTTTAATTGTATAAAAACAAAATATACTAAAATGAATGTTTGCACTATTTTTTGTTAGTTTATGCAATGAAAATGGAGCATTAAGTTTTTATGAGATGCACATTATTACGCTACGTTATATTTAATAAGTTATCAGAGTTGTTTAAAATGTTTACTGAGGTTTTCCTTTGTTAAAGAAACTTTTCTTGAATATTCTCCTTGCAGCATTCCAAGACACTCCATTTGCAACTGAAAACTCTGGAGTATCAGCAGAGTCGACTGGAGAATTTACAGGAGCAGTATGAGCTGCAACAAAAGCTTCGGGAAGGAGTGCGCTCCATGGCGTACGCGTATACGCTAAGTAATGGAAAAGAACGTGATCTTGCTTTGAGCAATGTCAAGGCTGGCTTTAAGGAATGTACAGAAATTCTGGGTAGTTTGGAGGTACAATACTTTCATTTTATTAACGCTGATAACCGCATAGTGTACAAAGTAAGAAAAAAGCCTTATTTGACGTTTCAGGCTCAAGTACAAGAGTTCCTTGGTGGATTCCATCTAACGATGAAAGGTAAGGGGTTTTAAGTTGTCGTAAAAAAATTGTTAACGAGTGGTCGGTGTAATGGTGAAAATATTATGGGTGGATATAATTATTTTTCGTTGAATAATGTTCTTCGTTAAATAAAGGAATCCAAGGGTTTGCCAGGCTACTTCCCGGGGACACTTACGAAATCACGATCAAGCATGGTAATCAAAAATGGAAGACTCGTGCCAAGACGGGAAAAGATGGCTCACAAAACTGGGACTTTCCAGAGGCAAAAATCACCGCACTTTTGGGTGAAGATTTGTACATAAAAGCAGCGGAAGTGAAAACCCTTGGCAAACAGATTTTGCTGGGGAACAAATTCTGTGAGATTGGAGAGCTGTTTGCCGCTCATTCTCAACTCATGACGGTCAACCTGAACCCAAGTGGAAGCCTCAAGCTGAATGTTATCGTGCAATGGGAGTAAGTTACTTATATAAAGACAAGATATGGAGTTAGGTGGAGTTGGAGAAAGTATGTGGGAGAGAGACTGTAAAAAGCTGTAATATTTCATTTTATGACATGACACTCGGGACGTACGTGACCAAAGTGCACATATTTTAAATAAAAGGAGACGAAGGGAAAAATAAGAAGTTGGCTGAATAACGAGTAACTGAACTGGCTTTCACATGATTCATGGTAGAGACTGCTGAGTTCAGATGTGATAGTGGAGGAGTGTGAAGCCATCTCGCTAACCACAACATTGGGTTTCCATTATCTTTTGTATGCAAACATTGGTCACGTCCTCCAAAGAGTAACAAAAAATACGCACGAGTGATAGTAGGGAGAAAGTTGGAAAGGTTTATTACCGAGTTAAGTACACATAAACTTTCTTTATTTTCTACCAATTATTCGTTTCTCCTATTCTTCCAGTCCACTGGCCCAATTTTATGAGGAGATGAACTCTCCATCAAGAAAGCGTCGAATGATTAGCCCTTCGCTGAGGAAACATGAGTACAGCACGAGCACAACGAACACGAGCATGATCGGAAGCACGAGTAATATAAACAAATGGACCAAACTTAGAAGTGAACTCGATCCGGAAATTGAGAACCTCAAAGAGAGTATTCATAAATTGGCCGGATTACTGAATGATGAAATCCAAGGACAATTCCCAGAGCTGGAAGCTTGCGAAGTTAATGTTGCCGCGCTAAAGAGGATGGCTCAGGTATAATTTTCACTTTCCCTCTTCAGCACCATTTTCATACTAAAATTGCAAAGTTCAACTTTCTCCTTTGTGGCTATATTTTTATTCGTTATATGTTCCTGTGATTATGAAATATTGCACATTGGAATATATTAAATTGTCTCCCTTTATTACACTTTTTATGATCATGAACATGAAGCAGGCAATGATGATTGTGCATCAGGGAACTGTTACGATTTTCCTTTGACCCAATTTCTTGTCATTTATAATTCCACGTGTCACTCAGAAACCACCAAACCACCTTAATGATATTCCAATGACCTTGTGAAGTTTTTAGTTTTCTTTTGGTCCGAATGGACCGGTAATTGTTTTTCCCTGCTTTTCTTGTTTTTGTCCTCGGTAATCTGCTTCATTTATATGAAAACTTAATTTATCATCCTTTTATGTGCCCCATGTCGGAAAAAAGTTCAGTGATAATGATATTTAACTCTCTTCCTATCTACTACTATATAGTCACTTTTATTCTACATTGTCACTTTTGTTGGAAAACGACAGTGAAACGACATGAATAAGTGTTTACTACAGCGTTTCTCTTCCCGTTATATTTTTTGTTTGTCATTGTAGCAATTGCTTGTGTCCGTTAGAATGTCAGTCACATAATTGTGTTTATTTGTTTTTCCTCTCGGTGCTAATTTTGTTGTTCTTTTTTCTTTTGTGCTCTTTCTGTCTCTGTGTGTCACCGTCACCGTTATGGCTCGTCCTTGGTGGAAAATCATCTCTCCAACAATGTGATGTGGACCACTACTGTATTGTGCGTGCTTCGTAATCGCAAATTGCTCTACTGCGAAACTTTGCTGAATGTTAAAATCCTTCTCTGGGGGAATGTGGGAAATGGAATTTGTGGATGTGGGCGACTCTCTCTCTTTGGGGTATAATCAACAAAAGGAGTATGGCGGATGCAAGCCTGATAAGTATAAGTCAACCAGTAGCTTGAACATTGAGTCAGCTTTGGAAT
>VYYJ01003293.1:0-17154 GCA_021029165.1 Cyphoderus albinus | reverse complement strand
ATTATTGTGCGTACGCTTATTTAGCTTGTTGCGCAAAACTCCGTAAAGTAGAATTATTAATCGGGGTTGTCGCCTATGAAAGAAACTATTCTGACCATTCGAATCATAGACAATTTCAGTGTAACCGTAAAAGTGCTATTCCTGACGGAATGGAGTAGTTAATGTAGGTAGTTATGTAGTTAATTTTGTAGTTGGTGATGAGAATGACACGGAGCCACCTCTTCGAATTTTCATATCGACAAAGCGTCTTCTGTCAATTGCATCGTACTTTAAACATGTACAAGCAGATGCAACGTATAAGTTAATGTTGATGATTATTGTACTAATATTGATTATTATATACTACACTCCATTCCAATTTGTAAATACTAATTAAGAGAAATAATTCGATTAAATTTTTTGATTGGAGACAATATCGTTAAAAGAGGATTTTATATCGGAAACACCTACTAACGATGGATCTCATTTTCACAACGATAAAGTACCCATAGAATAGGATAAAATATAGCATGCCTTTAAAATAATATGAGGAAATTTTCGTTGGTCATGCAACTGAGGTCGAAGTCTAGCTCATCACACTCAATTCACAAAGAATTGGTATTAAGAATTTAGCCAGTTTGCGATTAGGAAAGCTTACAATTCTGTTGGAGAGGACAAGGGGACAACAGCATTGATTTGTTTAAAAACTATTTTTGTGGGTAAAATGGAGAATTGTGGGGACAAATCCTAGTTTTGGCAAATGTGTGGGCGTAAATGAATGATATCGAACTACCCATGTCAAGTTAGTTTCCTAATAATGTCATATTGTCCTATCCGTGAAAAAATAGGAAATCAATTAATGAACAAACTGGAACCAATTAAATTACTGCTGAGAATTGCTCTGATACTCTCGTTTAAAAATAAATTCACAAAGATGGAACATTTTTTCTGGTGCATCCTTTGAAAGCTTCTTACAAAATTTTATTAAATTAAATTATTAAATGTAGTACAATCCTCACTACTTGGCCAATTTCCTTTTCCTCCAATTGTTCTCTTTTAGTTGTCTATACTCTAGTCTAGAGTCTAGACTCTAGACACTCGTAACATTCTATAAGAATATTCTATGTTTTTATTACTTCATTCATTCAATCCATCCCATCATCATCTTTCCAAAATACTGTTTAATGTTTCTCTTTTTTAATTCAACAGGAACAGGACTCCATAAAACTACACCTAATCACTAGTTAATCATTTAAACTATATGTTACATTTTCAGTTCAGTTCTTATTCAAATTCAAACTAGCAAACTCTTTTTCAGTTTTCAACTAAAATGCTCAACGTTTTTGTGTAAGAAAGAAGTTAAAAAACATGAAGCATGTTTGTTACATGAATGATGTTAGTGATGCGGTGCAACAGAGGTTGGGGCATTATGAATTACGTAATTTTATAGAGAGCTAGAATCAGCTAGATAGAGTTGTTGTGCACATCTTTCACCGATGGCATCGGATAGTTACGCCGGCAAAGCTAACCCGTCCGTAAAGCCTTCACAATTGTTGACAAACAGCATCAGCATAATGTTGTGTGCCTCTTTGATTGTTTTAGTTTTTCGAAATGGATGAGAAAGTGATTAGTATTTAATTAAGACAAACAGTCATAAAAAAGTACGTTCACTTGACCGATGAAATTTGGTTGCAAGCGGTCACATCAATCATCAATGAACATAGTTTGTGTAACAGTGACAGTTAACAATTGACTAATAAAATAATGAAAATGGCTGATTCAACATTAGACACGTTACATAAAAGTTTGGACATGGTCAAAGTTCTCCGGTGTAACATGACCGGATTTTTCCAGCAGCTTAGTGCAGGATTTCGTGGGGACGGAACTGAGTTGGAAAATCCGGAGGAAAGGGAAAAAACGGCTAAGGTCCAGCTGGGAGTGGAAATTCAGAAATTGAAGGATTCATTTACGTAAGATGAGTTTACTCTTTGTAGGCATACATCATTTTAAATAAATTGCCTTTATGAGATAACTGGTTATTTTATTGTTTAATATGCAGGGAGTTAGAGCAATCCGTGTTGAGTCTAAATCATCCCGTTGGACCTTTTAATTTGGGGAACACAGTACACGTCAATCAAGAAGTTGCTCCGGATCGTGTACCACTTTACACGCAATTGGTCAATAGTTACAAGTGGATGGAAAAGGTTAAATAATTTTTGGCACTCAGATTTAAATAATCGTCGTCTGTTGAATTCGTACAACTTACGGTATAACATTTCGGTTTTGCAGGTTCACGATTATTCTGGAGCAGCTCATTCAATACTCAGCCAGAATTCACTAAAGCGAACATATTTTAACGCCAGCATTACAGCAAAGCGCCGACGATCTTTGGTCAACTGCTACATTGTCGCTCCAGAGGCTGTCAATACCGCGATTATGGTATTCTCGAATTCATTTAAGGATATTGAAATTAACATAACGAGACCGTTAGGTTCGAATGCGGTTCTTAATGTGAGTCAATAAGAATAATGAATATCTGAAGACCGTTGTAAAATGTAATATGGATGACCAATTTTGATTGACGGAAAGGTTATTTGAAAGCTTGACGCAACGATTGACTAATTGATTTATATACAGATTATGCTGGGGAGGACGCTGCGCTCCGTCGTAATTCTCAAAGGATGGCTCATTGAGTGGGTCGTGATTCGAGGGTACAATGAAGACATGACAAAAGACGATGGAACGTTAGATTTGTGGTCAGAGTCCAGGTACAAAGTTTTTCAAAAAGTGACAGACAACGCAAATGCTGCAATGCTTCATTTTTGTGCCCCCACGCATCCAGAATTGTCAGTTAGATCTTTCCTGGTAAGTAATTACATGTACATACAATATTGCAATTTGTTTGACGCTGTTGAAACAATTATTTTGTGTTTAGCAATCTTCTTTTTTTATCTAGACATGGCTTCACTCTTACATCACGCTCTTTATGCAATCGTGCAAAAAATGTGACCTGCATTTATCAAATAATTTACCTCCCACATGGCGTGATCTCCGAACTCTTGAACCCTACCATGAAGAGTGTAAACCTTAAAATACCACCTTTAGTTTTTATTTATATATTTATTTATACCGAAGCAACCATTTGACGTATTGTTGAAAGATTGGGATTTAGTTCTTAAGTTTAATCCTCTTTGTACAATAGTAAAATGTTTACAGTCCAATAAATTGTGTAAAATTCACAAAATGCAACATTATCTACATGTAAGATGATGATTTATCTTAATTGAAATTGAAAACTTGTGTTTACTTTTCACTGTTGCTGTTGTAATTTCAAGTGCAGTTAATAGTCCGATGACTCCTGTGAAGATTGCTCTCCTAGTGGCATGAGTGGGTTCATCGGAGCCCCTCCTAATTCATGTTGAATTCTCATTAGGTCTTCGTATAAAGCTTGTCGATCAATTCCCAATGCTGACGCTAATTCCGATTCATCTTGTAACTCATCGCCTTGATCTAGAAAATAAATTCGTGTTCAACTTTACTTAATTATAGGTTGCTTGTAAAAGATTAAGTGCCAGCGTCATATTTATTAGCTTACCATCTTCTTGGTTTTGCGGACCTGGTGGTAAAGGCGGCGGTGGTGGACCTCTACCTTGAAACATGTGAATACCTTGGGTACTACCTTTACTGACAGAGACTGTCAACATTATCCCAATTGACACAAAAATTACCTTTGAATTGAAAAAATTTGAATCAAATCATTGGGTTTGTGAAAAGTCCGGAGAATGACAATCTATTTACTATTACGCCATATGAATGCATGCAAAAATACTTACAATTGTTTTATCCATGATGATGACTAAGATTTGAGGAGTGGAGTAGGATCTTACATCCACGTTTCAGGACAAATTTGAGTCAAACTAGTCAAAAAAACAAATACTCTATGTATTTATACATTTTGATGGGCATTAATTAAAGCACTAATAGTTTCTTGAACTCCCAAAAATTTCTCCCAACATGCTTACATGGATAAGTATGTAAGAGTAACGTTTTGTGATGGCGTGGCAAAAGAAACTTTCTAGAACACGCCGCTGCTTACGGATAATCTCAATTCATTAAGTTGGGTAGATAAAAATCTATTTTGTAATTTTAACCTTCTCTAACAGATTTGCTTCACAGTAAGTAAACAATTAAAAGTAAAACAATTATAAAACTAAGAAAATGTGATTTCTGTCAACAAGCCGTCATGCAATCAAATCGACAAGTATCATCAAATTATTCGGATTAATTTTATAAATTAAGTATAAGCCAGGAAGCGAAACTTCAGTAACCAAAATATTTTTGCATCTTCCTATGGCTGGTGAATCGAAAATCGAAACTTGCTTCCACTTTCCCTTTTAGTATTGAATAAGCTCAATTGTCATTTATGAACCATGCAGTTGTCTCACTGTGAGGTATTTGTGTTACATTAAAGTATTTATCCCAAATAACTAAAGTCTATATTGCATTATACAGCATATTTACATTAGGTATTATTTTCCATTGTCGCAAAAACTGAATTGAAGTACAAATGGGGCCTTTTGGAATTGTGGCGTTTCATCAATTGCAGTTTCTCAGTCAGTGTATCGAATCACATCACTCCACGCTTGAGACAAAGTGGAGAAAACAATAGAGGTTATAATGACAAGATAAGGCAATTGTTTCAAAATCTTTCCGCAGTCACTTTTGCGTTATACACAATACAAAATTGCAAGTCATACTTTCATACATTACATTTATAGTCATATAATACGTTAAACTACTTTAACAAATTCGTTTAAATCTTAACGTGCAAGTAATTGTTCCAACATATTGGGGCAAGTTGGCACTGGCAGTAGAAAGAGATAATTAATAACGCCATAGTAGGCTCATTTATACAACAAATTCAAGGAATGTCCGTAGATATTATTAGTATTTAATATAGTGACTATACTCTAGTCTCTGGTAAAAATAAATGATTTAATGGGTCAATTTGTAGCCAATACAGACATTCAATTCAAAGATGCTCAAGGGTTAAGGGTGCAATCATTTTTGTTACATTTAAAAAAAATAACCAGGAAAGGGATTATTAAAAACTAATCAATGATTAGTAATCATGCCTTTGTCTATTTTATAGGACTGTAAAGCTGTGTATTCAGACAGTATACGTGGTTCTTGGTTTTTGTTCCTTCATGTCATGTCATTAACGCGTTTAACGTTCGAGTTTTGTTGTCTTCTAGGATGTAGGAGCTGGGGCATGAGACTCTGGGTTGGGAGTCTGTGGAGATTCATAGAATTGTTATATTATATGAATTTTCCAGATTTATGGTCGCAAACGTCGTTGTTTTCTTCTCTGTATATTTCCAAGAATCCTTACCTGGTTTCTGGTTTTAGTTTAGTAAATACTCCTACACAGAAAAGGTAAATCTCAACGAAAATCCTTCACTTTTATTGAATGGAATTTTTCCGGTTCACCAACCTTTCATCGTTCCACATTATATTATGCCACCGTAGTAGCATTTAATTAGAAAGGACTAACAATGAACGCCTATAGGCTGCAACTGCAACTCATCATTTAACCTATGCGATGCAATTTGGAATTTTGGAATTGGTCAATCATTGACCGTCAATGGCTAAGATTTACTATACTGTGTGGCGTAATTTTCTAAGGTGCATTTGCATTTTGCATTAAATTCAGATGCAGACGGAGAAAAATGCACTCCTTTGTTATAAGTTGTAATTGTAAAGTTATATATAAATTCTGGAATCTGGACTCGGTAATATTGGCGTATGTGTGTATGTATAAAATACGTTTGCGATACGTAGTACGTACGTATTACGTACAATGATGTTGCTGAATAGCATACAGTGATAGGTTGAGGAAGGCACAATAGGCACATGTGATTTTGTTGGTGAACATGATCACTTTTTGCGATGCGAAGTAGTAGAGAAAACAGAGGAGACATGTCAAGGGCAAAATAGAGCAAAGATAAATTCGACAACAAAAAATTAATTATTTATAAACAGACGGTTTCAATTGTATTAATTGGTTGGTACTGTTAGTCAGATTTTCAGTGACAGTTTATTTAAGCGAATTGACTATTGACTCCAGTTCTCTTTTCCGAACAAGGTAAGAATGATTTCGATAAATATTAAAAATATCTTCGGCAATTATACTAAACCGAAGGTTAATTATAATTGATATCTCCCGTCTCAATATTCTTTCACATTTCTTTCTACATTCTAGTTCATTAACAAATATTAAAATTTAAAACTGATGAGGATTGTTTGATTTTAAATTCTAAACGAATTCACAGGTACTCTTTCTTACGACAAAATGGCACATTCACTCTTGAAAACTTGCGGCAACCTCACTCGCCAAACTGTATTTGGAAGTGGATTGGGCAGATCTTTATCGGTTCCACAGATCGCAATAACATGTCAATACCACAACAAAGTAATTGATCATTATGAAAATCCGCGAAATGTCGGGTCTATGGACAAGAACAACAAAAATGTGGGAACGGGACTGGTTGGTGCTCCGGCTTGTGGAGACGTTATGAAATTGCAGATTATGGTGGATGATGACGGGAAAATCATTGATGCAAAATTTAAAACTTTCGGCTGCGGATCAGCAATTGCGTCATCGTCTCTTGCTACTGAATGGATCAAGGGGAAAAACCTGGACGAAGCCGGAATGATCAAGAACACGGACATTGCCAAGGAACTGAGTCTGCCACCGGTAAAACTGCACTGTTCCATGTTGGCTGAAGACGCAATTAAAGCAGCTCTTCAAGATTACAAGACGAAGAAAGATTCCAACGGTTAAGTTGAAGGAGATGAGGATGTAAATGTAAAAACTGTCCTTAACAGTAACAACATGCACGTTTTAGAATTCATTGCAAATTGTAAATATTTCGTGTTTAATAATAGAACTTCATAAAAGCAAACGGACTGTAATGGGAATTTATTTTGATATTAAGGTGACACAATATCGTGACACGTATTCAGCAGATAGATAACTATTTAACAGCGCAGTGAAGAATCGTGGCTGAAATTTTTTGTAAGAATTTTGGTATGGAAAAGAAAATTCATAACGTTTTCTAATAATCGAGTAAGCATGGAATATGTATTCACACTTAAATATCCTTCCTACTGTAAAAGTATAATTTATCGATTTTATTCACATTTACTAGTTACATATTATATCCTCGAATGAAAACGCTCTACGAAATAAATTAGAATTTAAAGCTATAAAACATTGTAGCTTGTAATGTACCTTAAAAATCTCTACCACTATAAATGAGATAATACGGATAAAAAAGATTAAAATAAAATTGTAAAAATGTCATATTATTTAATATTCAGTGATCTGTTTTTCGGCATTCCCGTACTTGCCAAATGTGTGGTAAAAGTATTCTTTAGGCCGTGGTATTCACGGGGGACGTCATTTATTGTTGGCGGAAATTTGCCATACGCAGACGAAGTGGTTTGGAACAAGGCATGCTCATACCCTTCACATCCATAACCCCTGAACAGCTCAGGATTTTTAAACCTGATCGGCAAATTAGAATTTGTTGCATAAATATCTGCTGGCGACGATGGTTTGTTGAAATTATTCCATAAATTCCATAGGCCAGGCAAAGGCGTTACCACAAAGCTCCTACTGCTGCTGGGCAAACTGCTAATGTTCTCGTACACCTCTTGAAAATCGAACTTTTGGCGTCTGAAATTTGATTTTCTGCTGTTCTGTGTATTCCTAGAACTGTGGAAGATTTCCAACCAGTCTGGCTCACATTTTCTAAAGTAAAAATTAATTTGTCTCATGTCAATTTATAATTTAAATTAATTATGGTATAAAACATAGTTTCAAATTGGTTGCAAGTAAATATGCACAAACCCTATGATTCCATGATTAGGATATTCTGGAAGGGACAATGTCATTCCCACTTTCTCCTCTTTCATTTTACTAGATTCATTTGCTTCAGTTTCCTTATCGGGAAGCACAAGTTCAGCGTAAGTTTCTTTAGTCTCAATTTCCGGGACAGTGTCTAATGATTCCATTTCTTCGCTAAAAAGGGTCTTCTTTAAAATGACTTTTTCTCTTAATTTTTGCTATTTCAAAAATAGATTAGATGGGGAAGCGCTGTTAAAGTCTCTAGAAGCAGAAAACAAGGTTGTTTCGATTCGTCAGGTTCGAGGTTTGTGTTTTGTTGAACATGAATATTGACAAAACATCGGTGCTTTCCAGAATTCAGCCGCATTTTGCTTTCTCCTTCGATTGCATTTAAAATATCGTACATAACACCACGAACCTCATGATTCATGAAAATGAAAACATCCACACATTAATATCCTGAGTCGTTCCAGATCCCAATAACGTTTTGAAGTCAATTTTCCAATTACACTCAAAGTCATAATCAAATATAATTGTTCCCCATGAGGGATTCTCAATATTCTCATTAAAACTTTCTCTTTCTGATCTGAAGTTCCGAGTTTTCTAAATCTGAAGGATCCAGCTAAGCTAGCTCCAGTGCCAGGGCCAGTCGCACAGTGCGACTGGCACTGCTCTTGCAATTTATCAACAGAAGGGGTAGAATGTACAAGCAACGCATCATCGAGCTGATTCTTGTGCTCTAATTTTAAACAATGCCGATCACTTGTGATTTTGCAATACAGTCGCACTTTTATGTGATTGTCTGCCGATAATATCAGCCTGAGATGAAATTAATCATTGAATATTTAGGTGTTTTGTTTCTTGTGAATGTGAAGTGAACAATGCAATGAAAAGGGAGAGTCACTCACATCCATCATGTGCAATGATGTCTGGAATTGAGTTAAAGTTTTAACAACATTCAACATTTAAGAAATAGAAACTTGATCAAGAATTTCAAATGTCATTTCACATTTAGACAGAAATTGTGCAGTCTGTAGAAGTGATAGTTTTTGAAATAGTTTATCCACAAAATAATAGTCAACTGCAGCTAACATCTGGTCCTCAACTGACGCCGGGGGACAGAACACTGTTTAAAGAGTTGTAACGGGTGTGCAAATTTTCCTCCAAGCCTTTAATTTTTATACTAAATATTCAAAATCAATTACAGTACAGATGAATGGTGCATAAATATTAAGCATTTAGTATAAACGTTTACATAGTTAGCGTTGGGGATTGCACTTTTTGTACTTTTAGGTCTTAATTAAATGTGAGTTGTTATACGTTTAATCACACATTTGAATTGTTCTTATATTTCTCCATAGGCTTACTCGGAAATGATAGCAAGTTGTCATTTGTTGGCAAAAAGAAATCGGAAATCAAAATTTTAGGCTACCGTGCATCGTCTACTTATTATCATCATGAATCTATTTGGAAATACCCTGCGGGGACTTTTGTATTACCTCTTAATCGTCAGTCTTTACATCAGTCTTGTTAATTGCTTACATGAAGATCAGGCAGGAAAGTTTGATTGGTAAGTGAAAGTGTTTTGTGGTATTTTTTAGGTTTTAGGGATTGATAAGATTTATTTTTGTGAAACAAGTCAGTTTTAGTTTAGTCTTAATTATTTGCTTTATCTATGTTTTCCAGGCACCAGAAGTTTCTTGGTCCGCTGAAGTTTATTGTTAACGACCCAAACCAACCAAAAAGAATATTACTTGGTGCTAAAAATAATGTAATTGGAGCAGTTCATGGGAATACAGGTAATAGCCGATGACAATAATGAACGAATAAATTCAAAATTAAACACTTTGCTTTACTTCAACTTTTATACATAACTTATTCCCAAGTCTCAAATTAAAATCCATCTTTCATGTTTTATTTTAAATAGGAAATCTCCTATATCGGCAAATACTGGAAGAGAATGGAGAATTGCTCTACTTTGGAATTTATCAAGATAAGCAAGCAGTTGCTGTGTCTTATCAACCAGATAGTCTTATCAAAGTGAGATTTTTTGGAGTAGTCAATGGAGTTCTCCAGAATGAATGGGCAGAAAGTATTTCCGGTATTACTCATGCGACCGAGTCTGGAGGTAAAGTGTACGTGATTGATGCAGCTGCAACTTCCCTCCCAATTGTGACTGTAACGGTGATGGACGGAGAAAGAGTAGCGACTGAAAAGTATCGTCTAGGGCTTCAAAAAGGCGTGAAGGCATCGTGTGATGTAGCTGGACAATACTTAATATGTACTCAAGGAAAACTAGTTTCTCTCATTAATTTGAAGGACGGTTCTATTCGTAATAGTCTGGAAGAATTTGAAATAACGAGTATTTCAACGAGTGGCCCAGGTATAAATAATTTGTTTTTAGAATTGCTTTTTCATGTGAAAACTGTTTCAGGCTAAACAACAATTGATTTTTTTTCCTTTATGAATTTTAGGTGAAATTTCCGCAGTTTCAGTCGGAAATTCAGCAACATCTAACACATATATTATACTGGAAAATGCAAAAGCTGGCCCAGAACTGTTACCCGTCAAAGTTCAACCAGAGCCGGGACTGATTTTATCACAAGCAAAAGCTGTTGACAGACCGCTTTTATTTGTATCCAAACTTGACTCATCACATTCCATCCAATTGCAAGTTTACAACAGGAATGGCGAAAAGGCCGAAAATAATCCAATCAAAATTTCTTCTGACGTTCCTCTGATATCCTTGGACCTTGCTAAAGCGTACTTCTACAATTCGGGCTATGGATTCATTGGTTTCACGAAAGATGCTGCACTAATTGCTACCAGAGCCGACAGCAGTGGCAGTTCCGGCGAATCTTTAATTGAGTGGTCGAGACAAGAGGCACTCTCTTCTGTTGTTGCAGTTGAAATGGTGGATTATCCGAGTGAAGCTGGACCTACGTGGAACCCATATCAGGCATCACTTGACGTCTTCACTGCTTTTGTATCTAGAGTAAAGTATGAAATCGAAGCGATAGTCACCGGAGAAAGCTTGTATTCATCGGCCGAAGATAGGTTTGGACTACGGAAAGTAATTGTTTTCGTCACATCAGTGGGGAAAGTGATTGGAATGGACAGTACTTCGGGAAGCATCATCTACACCTTTGTTTTACCTGATTTTTCGTTATTTGCTCATTTATCATCTGAGCTTTACATTCAACGACCTGCCAAGTATGCACCTCTGAAGCCCCAAGCAACTGTAATTTATAGATCGTCGAGTACAAAAGGGGCAATGTTGTTTGCTTTTGACCCAGTGGAAGGAAAGCCCTTAGATGAGCCCAAGTCATTTCCACCAGCCCTGCAAACTCAAATGATTGGTCATGCAACCGAAGAGACTCAATTCATCAAACCCATTCTCCTCTTAGACCAATCAGGAAACGTGCACACTTACCCTGATAAAGTGACAGACATACCAAACTCTTATTTCTTTATTGCCAGAAAAACACATTCTCCAAAACTTGAGGGATACAATATCAGACTTGTTAATGACGTAAGTAATTACAACAAAATAAGTATTATCGTTTGCAAAGGAAAAATATATAAAATAAATTGGTTTATTCTGCTTTCGGCTACAGAAACTAAAGGCAAAGCTGCTGTGGGATTTGAATTTAGGACAGTCTGAACTTCTTGGAGTGTTTGGAAAGCTCCAATCAGAAAGGGTGCACTCTCAAGGAAGGGTATTGCCAGACCGGTCGGTTTCTTATAAGTACATGAATCCCAATCTTGTTGTGGTTGTAACTTCGGAGCAGGAGACAGGAAACGTCAATATTTATCTTATTGATGCTGTTTCTGGTAATTTGATCAAACTACAACTGCTTCTCAATTATATTGGTTTAATAACTCCTAACGATATTAAAGTTATCACTTGCAATTTTCAGGTGCATTGGTTCATTCATTCTGGCACAAAAAAAGTCGTGGACCAGTTCATGTCGTACATTCTGAGCACTGGCTCGTGTACTCGCTTTACAACGAAAAGAATCGACGTTATGAAATCAACTCCGCTGAACTATACGAGGGACAGAGACAGAGTAATTCAACAGCTTTCTCGTCATTTTCAGCCCCACCTGTCCAACCCATCGTAGTGAAACAGTCTTTCATTTACCCGACGTCCATCCAGCATATGACCCATACTAGAACGGAGAAAGGAATTACAAATAAAGACATTCTTCTTGCTTTACCAACTGGAGGCGTAATGGAACTACCTAGAATAGTTTTACAACCTAGACTAAGTCAACAGCATTACACTCAACAAATTCAGGAAGATGATGGAATCATTCATCCGTTGCCTTATGTTCCGGAGTTGCCAATGCCCGCTGACATGGTCATCAACTATAACCAAAGTATTAGACGAGTGGAAGGAATCAAAACGTGGCCAACTAGGCTTGAATCTACTTGCTTAGTCCTAGTCTATGGCAATGGTAAGAATTTAGTGTAATTTTTTTCTAGAGGAAATAATTAATTCTTTCAATTTATTGTGTTTACCGTCATTTTTTCAAATGTTTATAGATCTCTTTTATACCAAAATTACCCCATCGAAAACCTTCGACGTTTTAAAGGACGACTTTGATCACTGGTTCATCACTGTTGTCCTTGCCGGTCTAGTCGGTGGTGCTTATTTGTGTAAAAGGCTGGCTGCTCGCAAACAACTTGACGCAGCGTGGAGATAATCACCACGTACGAAGAGTAAAGTTAGCTCTTAGCTGATATTCAACGCATTTAAGTCATGTTTTTACCGTGTAATTTTTCTACATTGAAATATTCTACACAATTCACAAAATTGAATTTATAGTCATTTGGTTTGCATTTCCACACTCTTAAGTTAGGTATTTGTTGTAGGCAATTCCCTTTTGTACAATAAGACTACAATGTGAATTTGGTTGTGAACAAGCTGTACAGTTTAGTTTGGTGTAGATTAATGTAGTTTTTTTTTCGATTTTTGGTATTTACGTAATTCCAAATACATACGTATATTTTAAATTGTCAATTGCCATTTTACTACTTTAATGAATGTATAAACCTACAAGAATGTGTATTAATAATAAAACTAGTTTTTAGGTAACTGCCGTGCCTCCCTCCACTTTCACTGCTATCACTTTCTACAGTTACAAATCTGGCCATGAAAATCTGGACACCTTAGATATAACTGCTCAGCAACGTTTATTATAATTAATTCAACTGTTACATTTTGTCATTATTACACTACAGTACTTTAAAAATTAAGAATATTTTATAAAAATAATTTTGAAATGTAAAGTTTTATTGAAGAAACGGATTTTGTATAATCATTTATTACAATTTACAATACAGCAAAATTCCACTTCCACACAAAAAATGTCAGGTTCTAATCAGTTAGATATTAACAGAGATGCAGTAAATTCAAAAACATCAACGGTTAATAAACGACCTCCGATACCTCCTTTATTTCCCTTTCACAATTCTTCCAGAATTGGTGTACTTTCTGATAAAAGTGAAAATGTACTGGCGAACTCTTTTACGGAGTTTAAGAGGACAATGGCCCAAGTAAAGCTAAATACCCTGAAAAGTATTAAATCAAATGGGATGCCAACCACCAGAGAAGCTTGCATTGACTATGCATTGGATATGGTCATCAATAATTTAATTTTAAATGGTAATTTACCTTCTGTGTACGTTAAACTCAAATAATACATAATGTATTTGTCATATTTGCTTTTATCTAATCTCATCCTTTCTTGAGAGATACACAAAGCAACTAAAAATGATATTTACAGCAGATCGATTAACAAAATTAACTTACACACATACAACATCATACATCTATCTACGCAGGTAATCTTGATCCAGAAAAAGCTCAAAAAATGAGGACTCCTCTGATGAAATCTCAAATAGCTACAATTTGTGCAAAGATGATTTCACAACAGCGTTCAAGTAGCCAGTTTTTCAGATTGACAAAGAAAAACCCAACCGGAAAGACACCGAAACCTTGGAGTCTTCGAAAGCAAGAGCAACAATTGCAGAAATGGGTTATTCAAGAGGCAGCCCAACCTGGAAGTGTTCAGTCAATTCCAAAGAAAACAAAAAGTGCGACAGCGACAAGGAAAGAGAAAGGGGAAGGATTATCGCAAGACTCTCTAACGCTTTCTAACGGTTCAGAGAAATGCAAGAAAACCACGGTTTCAAAATCTGCAAAGACATCTAAAAAGAGTCCCAACCATAGTCCCAAATTGAAAAGGTCGCTACAAGTACTTCCGGCCCAATCAGATGCAAAACTGGCGAACCTGCTAAATACAAAGTCATTACAAAGTCATGATTGCACACCTCTGCAATCATGTTCAGGAACTCCAAGTTCTAATCAAAGCTTACAACATAATTCAGGTGTTCTGGCAAACCATAAGTTTGTCCAAACCATACCTTCAATTTCAACCGAACTTGCTACGGATTTGCAGAAAAACAGTGAACAATGTGTGCCTTCTACGGCAGCTGAAATTAGCAGGTATAAGAAACTGTTGTAAGGCTACTAAATTTTTATTTCTAGTTTTTATTTCTAGTTATACATTGACTTAACGACTTTTAGAGGAGTGGAAACCATCAAGAGAAAGGATCCACATCAACATAACTCAGAGCTAGATAAATTCTTCTCGGTACCATTTAATTGTGCAACTATCAGCTACAACGCCAAAATGATCAATGAAACTTAAATGCGTGAAAATAAATAATGTGTCTTATGAAAAACAGAATTCAAACTTAAATCTAACCGGTGAAAGTAAATGTTCTACCCAGGCGCCATCTGGATTGTCCATGAAAAATGGCTACCAAATTCTGGTGGACATGACCGGGTTTCGGAATGAAGATATCTCAATGGAAGTCTTGGTCGAAAGTCGCCAGCTAATTGTAAGAAAAACTCATATTTTGGAAACTGACAGTTAAAATGACTCCTGTTGATAAGGATATTCCCCTTTCAGTTTCTAGCACTAAGACCTAAACGGGAAAAATTGAATTATCGGAGAGTTACCGAAATAGTAGATGTGCCTTCAGAAGTAAACATGGAAAATCTGAAAATTGGAAGACAAGTTGATGGTTTCGTGCTTGTCGAGCAACGGAGCAACTCAACAATGCATAAGATGGAATAAAATCAACAGTACAACATAAAGGTCAGAAATCCTCCAAAATTACATGTTGCAGAGCGTTTTTGTTCGAAAATGTTTACGGGAAATTTATATAATAAAGAGAAAATCCACTCCCAAACTTCGGGAGTCCCAAAGTATACGTAAACATGTATCACTCCGTGCCTCATAGAGGCATAGTTTGTAGTTTGTAGTTTCGAGCAACCTTTTGTCGTTTTGTAATGTAAATGTTTAAAGATTACTCTACAACGGAGAAGCATAAAGCTGCAACGCCTTAGATATATATAAAGAATATACCAGGATAAGGAAGATTGAACATTGGTGGTTGGCATTTTGGGAAGCAGAATTTTTTAAATAAAAAGATACATGTTTATCAATCAGGCATCCAGCCCCAGACAAAGGCTCGTTATATCTTGCTTACAAACAACCACTATTTCAAATCCATGAAAAAATCGTTGCTTTTTTGAAGGTTGATATTTCAGTATTGCGTATATAGTAGTGTCTAAAGCGTCTACTTATTCCCAAGTCGCATTCAGTGTTTACAGGAGAAAGGATTGAGAATGGCATAAAAGTGCAGTATTGTATTTTTAAAATAGTACAATATAGTAAATGCAGAATGAACAACATTGCAAACATACAATACAAAAGCAAACTTTCCTCCAATGTTGCAGGTGTCAGCAATCACCAAATATCGGATCAATTAATGATCTCGTTTTTAATGTTTAAGGGGTTATACAACTGTATGTTAAATTCTAAATTGTCTGGCCTGGCACAGAGCCAAAGCGTTGTAGAAAACAAAGTCTTTGGCAAAAACACGGAGAATAAAAGTGAAAAGAATGCATACGTATTTATGCAATGAGCTTTTCTTAAGCAATCGCAGTTTCTCTCCATCTTTGGAGTGAAGTAGTTAAATTTGAGTTTTGTTTGCAAATACTTATTTCCAACTGCGCAGTTTTTGTAAAATCGGAAACTGCTCCTTTAGTCATTTTTACTTGACCTCCGGTAATTAATTCAAGTTAAGCTCAAGGAGTATGTCACACCCAGGCAAGTTCCTAAAAAGCTTTTAATTACAAAGTATTGAGCATCCATATAAAAACACAATATGTAATTATGCAAAACTATAATTTGAACTTCTTAGCTGATGGAGTACAGCTTTGGAGGCGTTTGTCACTCTTTGGAGCGATACCGCTTGTTATTTTGATGAGCGTCAAAACTTTTGTGGAAATGAAGCGTGAACATAGTCATCACCAGCGACCTGAGTTCATTCCATATGAACATTTGCGAATTCGAAATAAGGTCAGTCGATCCCTGTGTACTTAGTATGTGCTACTCATTTAGGAATTGTTCGATTACAATAATATTATTTTCTTATTAACAGAGATTTCCGTGGGGCGATGGACAAAAAACATTATTTCACAATCCCCAGTACAACGCACTGCCAACTGGATATGAAAAGTAAATCCAGAGAGAGAGAGAGTAAACAAGAGAGGTTCTGACATTACGGAAAAAGATAGAATGATTCTTAGTAACTTCTAGTCAGAAGTTCTGACTCAGAACTAGTGATTTAGTGAACCGAGAAATTAATGTGCAATTTTAAATAAAAGCCAGTAATACATTGTTAGAATAGTGCTCATAATTTGCACGTGCATCTTCTGTTGTGTTGCATTTTGCATTGATGAATAATTATTATATGTAGTAATAATTTAACGTTTACGGTTAAGAATTGACAGAAAATAAATTGCTTGCATGAAATAAAGATTCTTTCCAATCTTAGCGAAGAAGAATTTCATTTATCACATTACCCCAGAAATATCTACAATTGATGAATAAATATCAGTCTATTCTAATAATCATTGATGGTTCATCAATCAAACACTTTTATTTGGAATAAGCTAATGATAATGAATCATTATTAATGATTAGCCGTTAATCACACTCAGTCGCAAAATCGATCGAACGGATCCAAAAAGAAAGTATTGAGAGAAATCGTGATCTTGTCCGTGATCATTACCTTTTGCATTCCCTTTTCTTTTCCATCTGCCTTCCTTTCTTCATAGTGAAAATTAAACATATTCTATGCATAATTTGCATTTGCATTAAATGAACAAAGACTCACGT
>VYYJ01003292.1:0-17166 GCA_021029165.1 Cyphoderus albinus | reverse complement strand
CCCACATGAAATTAGTATCATTCAACTCGTCTCGTCGAGTTCTATCATCCTACCAATTTTGGTGAAAATCGGTTAGGGGGGGCTATAAACGTAATATACCAAATCATTTATACAAGTTATGCAAGCTTTTACGGATTTGACGTCAATTTTACAAAGTCAAAGAATAAACGAGTAGGTAGGTAAAAGCCTATGACAAAAGCATATCATACATGATTGTCTGGACAAAGAAAAACACTACACAAAACGTCAATTTCAATGCGTTGTTTTTATTTTTATCTTTGTCGGCGAAGAACAATAATAAATAATCAACTTTCCCATGAATATTATCAATCAAAACAATGATGATGATCTTATGCAACAGGTGACACATTATTAACAAAACGAAATAAAATAACGCTGCATAACAGTACAATATGGCATTTCAAAGTATGTATCTTCAGACTTGTGACTCGTGACCAGTTTATTGGTATTAATTAAAGTATAAAATAATTTAAAATTTTGCACCAATATTTTGTGTCCCAATCAAAATGGCATTCTCAGCTATTAAAACGTATAGTCTCCTTATTTTGGCCATGTCAATGGCTCAGCTAACCTTACAGGTAAGATTTCATCAGTAATCATTATTCTGATTATTCTGACATGCTTACTTCATGGAAAAGCCATAAAGTTGAGCAGTTACATTTTTTGCGGTATATTTCCTCCAGAAAAGCATTTCGCTAGACTCAATAAACTGCAATACTGCACCAGCGAATCCCTTAGGAGATCACTACATCATTGGATATGGAAGCCTCATGAATAGCGCTTCCAAAGACCGAACCGATAATACCACAGGACCAAATATTCCGATTGAAGTTAGGGGATTTTCTCGGTCATGGAATTGTCGAGGCCCTTCAATAGGTTTAAGACCTACGTATCTGGGTATAAAAACAAACGCCAGTGGAGCTCTGAACGCTGCCGCGTTTAAACTTTCAACCTATGAGTCATTAGATGCCTTTGACAGAAGAGAAGACTTTTATTGTAGAGAAGAAGTGCGCGCGGAAGACATTACTCTGTTGGGTTCGCGCGAAGACAAATCACAGCTTCCTCCTGGCCAATATTGGATCTACGTAACAAAGTATAAGAAGGTTTTTTAAACTCAATTTTCACATTCTTCTATTGATGATTTTTGTTTACTCCTTAAACAGGACTGACAACATTGGTTTCCCAACAATTTCGAATCCAATAATTCAAAGCTACGTCGATACCTTTGTTTCTGGCTGTCTTGAACTCGAAGAAGTGTACAAACTGGAAAAGTTTGCTCTTAAATGCGTCCAAACGACATATGAGTGGAATCATCGATATGTAAACGATAGAATTTTTCCTAGGCGTCCATTCCTCCACCAACCCAAGGCCAATCAGATCGATGCATTGCTGTTCCAGGTTGTCCCGGATGCATTTAAATCAATTACAATTGAATAATGAGCAACTATTTATATTTCTAACTCTTTAAAATAAAAATTCCCTTTCGCCTTTATTTATCTTGTACATAACAAAGTCAGTGCACATCTTTTGTCGCAACGTTTTGTATGTTGTAAGTTATACTATTTGTAGTACGTGGTATAACTGACAGTTCTAAAATAAATTTGCTGCGATTTTGTTTCACTGACACCACAGCTAGTATATAGTATGGTGCCCTTGGGTAGTTTTACTTCTTGTCATCACATTTCTTTAAATCCCCAAACTCCTCGTCCGAACTGAATTTATTGGTCCGATGACTTTTACTTTGGAGTCCAGCAGGTCTGCAAATATTCAATATTTACTTTACAATACAAAAAGTTAATCTTACATTATTTATTCGGTATGGGATACTGCCTTTTGAAATTTTAAAATCATTAAAAAATGTTTCGTTTCTTTATAACCTGTATGGGCAAGCATGAACATGATTTATGTATATCCAGTGCAGATCCTGTTCGTCAATCGCTTGGTGGTAAAAGTAATTGAAATTGGATACTATCACAGGCACAGGAAGTGCAATAGTCAGAACCTAAAATGGTAGCAAGAAGTGAGACTCATGTCTTTGCAAAAACATTGTTCGCTGCAAGAGAAATAAACTTGTTAGTACTTACACCAGTTACTGCGCAAACCGCACCAATAATTTTACCTCTGAAAGTAAAATCAATGAAATATTTAATTTGGAATTTGAAGAGTGAAAAAGAGCAGTGAAAATTTGTATCAACATACAGTACAGTCTCTGGAACAACGTCTCCAAATCCAACTAAGAAAGAATAAAGTTTTCATTTAGTTTCCAGTATTTGGCATTTAACAAAAATTATACCAGAAGATTTATTTAAGCCGTGTACCAGTTGTAATCTGAAAATAGAAGACTAAAATTAGTTCTGTAAAACAGTGAAGCAAAATATTTGTAATTATTTCAAATTCATTAGAAACAAAAATTACCGTGATAAGTGCCCACCAGAAACCATGAGGGATACTGGGAAATGTGCTATTATCGTCACCCAATTCGGCAAAATAAACGGCACTTGAAAAGAGAATGACGCCAAGGAAGATGAAAAACATTAAAAGTATAAGCTCGTTCATAGATGCCTTCAGTGTCTTGCTCAAAATTTTTAAGCCTTTCGAGTGTCTGCTGAGCTTAAATATACGGAAAACTCTCACTACTCTCACCAAACGCAAAAGGTAGAGATTATCAATTGCTTCGTCCAGGGTCTATAAAAATTGTTTTAAAAATCCATTTGCATTATATAATGATTTATTGTAAAATTGTATTATTGGGTAAATGAATCATACTGTTAGTATTTGTATTAGGGTACATTTATATTAATTTCCTCATCTTCCTCAAAGCTCTCGTCAACATCATTGTTTTCAGACAGGGAATTAAGGAAGTACGGAATTATGGCAATAAAATCGATGATATTGATAGGATTCTTAATGAATTTAGTACACACGGGGCAAGTTAAGAAACGAAAAGTTAATTCAAGAATGAACCAGCCTACACAGGCAGTCTCTGCGAAATAGAATGGGTCCCTCAGGTCCTTTGTGTTCGGGTACTTTTTTATCACAATTAAATTGTCGTGGGTAAGCGCATACACGTTCTTTGCTTCCAGTTCGTCGATTGACTCGATGCAAAAAATAACAATGCTGAGGAAGAGAGCGCTCATACTGATTAAGGCGACGATTTCCGCTTGAATGGAACTGTCTGGAAAGTCAAAAAGTAAGAAAATCTTCCTTCGTAGTAACTGTGTTGGAAAGATCAACTCTCTGTCCGCCTGAATGGTTAGGCCTTCCTTATTCCTGTATTCGTCAATAACTTCGTCACTCAATTGAAAAAATTCTGCATCTTCTACCAAAACATCAGAGGACACATTCTCAGGTCGTCTGAATCTTCCACCAGACTGGTAAAAATATAGAATTGCTTCGAACGCATGACGATTTCTGTCAAAGTAGTATTCCTGTGCAACTGGATCGTAGTATTGAATACGTTTGTGGGGATTGCCCAAGAGCGTGTCGGGGAACCGTTCAAGTGTACCCAATTGAGTTTCATATTTCATTCCAGCAATGTTAATCCGGACCCTTTCACACTGACTATGGTCGTGAGGGACTAATGTACGTGCATCTTCCTGTGAAGATTTCGCTTTTTTACGTCGCTTTTTTTGAACAGGGGAATGCTTGGGTCTGTCCGCATCTCGGCAACTCCAAGCTTTGTATTGTCCCCACTGACAGCATCAAAGGTGTATGACATTAGATTAGCAATGTATTAATAAATAATATTTGACCGGGCACTAATTTTTAAAATGTACACCTCTTTTCGGTAAGATGGAATTATGAAGGTTTCAATATAAAGGTTCCACAATCTTCGTGGTATTTTTGCTATTGTGGTTGAAATATGTTATATCATATTAATGATCTATCCTGTGATTATTTAACCACAATAAAAATAACAAGAATATTCACTGAATACCACAAAATGCCTTTAGTCCATTTATGGTCCAGCGTTTAATCAGACTGAATTGATTTTCTTTGGTATTGTATGGCTCATACTTAACGACTGAATTTCCCTTAGTATGCGTGTGTATTATTCGAATAGCACTTCCTATCATAATAAAAACAGCTCCCGCAATCATGCCCATGAGGTCAGGGCGAGAAAGTATCTCATTGATGGCATGACCCTTTTGGCTGTGACTTGAAGAACCTCGGAACGAGCCGCTGTCATCCTGGAGAATCATTGTACCTTTCTTATCAAAAGTGTAGCTTTTTTATCGGATTGAAATCAACACTCAACACTACCTACTTTCGGAAAGATGCAACAAAGATCCAATCGTTATTTATTTGACTTGTTTTTCTCCATTTATACTAACTTGAATAAAAACGAGGTTTTACACTCTCATCCATAGCGATACACTACGTATTTTATTGATCAGATCAGAATTTTTATGAAAACAAACAAGTACTTTAAACTTTATTACCGAGCACCTTGATTGTAAATTGTAGTATTACTTTTGTGACGTTTAATATCACTAATTTGAGTCAGAGTACAACAGAGTAAATCACAATACTAGTGTCATTCATGCATTTGCATTGCGAAGGTGGAAGAGTATTTTGCTTTTGCTGCTAATAACTAGTTTAGGCATATTTGAAAACTTTTAAGCTTTAAGCTAGTATAGGAGATAAAACATTGTCGAGGCATTTACTTTTCGCCCAACAGCAGAAATCGCATTAAAACAAAAATGAAATCTCAACAAGTCTGCAGGAGTATGCAATGTAGCGGAAGTTGACAGTTTTTGATTTAGAATTCTTCAATCTCACAGGAAAATTTTCAATCCGCTGATCTGTAATGTAAATAAGAACTTTAGAAAAGAATACACTTTTTTTTAAATTAAGTTTCAAGAAATGAAAAATACCTGCATAAAAAGTGTCTGGACCCTGTGTAGTTTGGACAAACAAATCAAACCAGTTTAGAACAAAGTATCTATTTCTCATATTGTTGACATTTTATTACAAAATAAAGAAATGCATACTTTTAGTTTGTAGACCACTTTGTAAATTATGTTCGGTTCCACTTTCACTGGCTTGTCGAACTTGACGCAAATAATTGATCGTCTTTTAACTGCAAGTGACTGGTTCGTTTGAGCAATAATAATACTAGAACCTTGAACCTGAACTTGTAGGGCAACATCGTAGGCCGCATCTTCAACGTCTGGTGCAGGAAAGCCGAAGCTGATAATCGAAATGGACTGATCCACTTCGAACCTTCACAGCATTAAATACAAAAACCAACAACTTTACACAGTTTTCCCCAAATATTTTGTTTAGACGATAATCAATAAAGAAAAGAAAATTACTTACGAATCAAAATAGGAAATGTGAGATACGTAAGGATACACGAGATCTGTGAGTCGAACTGCAAAGTGGGCCGTGTACACATTGTTTGTGTTTCGTGCACGACTATTAAATGGCAACGTTGTGAGTTGACATCTATATGTAACAGTCAAAATGTTATCAACCATGTCAAATATTAAAATTACCTTAATTTACAGATTTTACATTTAGAGTCATAATTTACTTTTTATCATGAGACACAGTCAAATACTGCAAAACACAGAGTGCTTCTTCAGATGTCAAAATCTTTTGCGGCACAACCGAAAGCGAAAAGTCTTCGGCAGAAATAAGGGGAAACCGAAGAAGAAAAATGGCATCCATCAAAACATTTCTCACGGTGTCAGGAGTAGCATCTTCAAGTCCTTGCCTGAAACATTCTGACTCTGCCCAGCTGCATTAATATTAAATGTTTTTGCTATTTAAGTTAACTTGCAAAATTTGTATGTAGCTTTTAAAAATAGAAATAAACTGTAGGTATTTTACCGCACTGTGGCAAAAAATAAATCCAATTCGCCTACGTCCAGCTCATCTTTCCCCAAAAAGTAGCAGAGGTTAGTATATGTCATGGATAAAAAATCCTCATCGTCAATGATCTTTCCAAAGTTGCTAGAAATTTAAGTTTTATAATTCGTCAAGTGTAAATTTTAAACATGATGATGATAGGAGTTTTAAGCAGTGTTAAAAATAAACCTTATCAAAAACGACTCTGCTTTCTTCTCCAAAACTTTCTCATCCAGCAACTGGGCAGCCTGAAGAATGGTGACGGCATTGTTTGCGGTCAAATCACTCCTCAATAGTTCTGAGCACTTTATTGTCAACGGCTGAATGTCATATTTCTTTGCTGCATACATTAAATCGACAGCATTTTGTATGGATGCATCAAATTTCCCTGTGTAGATAAACTAAAAAGAAAAAGAATCGTATTCATTTCATTTTTTACAACAACTCAGTTATGAAATGTTATACACGTTAGCTAAATAACCTTTAGCAATAAAAGAAAGGCAGTAGGATCCACATCGGGAATTTGAATGATTTCATCCTGAGTACTCGACAGAGGGCCAAAGAGCATGGCTTCAAAGACAGCCGAACTCATTCCAAGAATCAGTTTGTGAGCCGATATTACTTCCGGTGGGATACTTGAAGAGGGATCACCAACAAGAAATTTGACATCGTGCCAAATCTGCCTTTCCAGAATGTGGCCCAGCTTGTCAGTTGGCAATGGGCATGGCTCACGCCAATTTGAAACGGCATTTGTAGATGCTGAAGCCTCTGGAACGTTCACAGTGACGTGACTGGAAGTTGGCGATGGCGTTGGCGTTGGCGTCGCAGAGTTTCTTGAATGATTAGCTTGTTCGGGACTAAGAAACTGGGCTAATTTTAAAGTTAACTCAAACTCCTCTGCGGTAGGAGGGGGATCTCCAGGTGAGCTAGATGTTGTTGACATGTTTTATAGCAACATTTACTGTGGTGCAAACGTACTGAATTAATGTTACTGTTACACGACTCAACAGTTTAAGCGAGCAGCAACGGCGGCAGCGACCTTAATGTAATGACTTTAGGTGAGAACTTTTTCTGTTGAAAAGATCAAAAGTCAAACATGTAGATGTTGAAAGGCTGGAAAGGTTGGTAATTTTAGAGTGAACGCAGGGCGGTGGGACGAGTGAAAAATTTCCTTGTCGGAATTTTTCGGCAGTCATTCGGTTTTACTGCAGTTTTTCTTTGTTACCTCATAGTGCATTGCTGGAAAATTTGTGTGAAACTTTGCCTATGCTTGAAATACTGGAATGTGTAACAAGTGCCAAATGCAGCCATGCAGCTCGTGAAGCGTCGAGCTGATTCGTGTATGAAAGGTAAAGGCGTTATATGAAACAACTTTATATAGCTTTTATAAACTTTGTTTTTTTATGTTAAAGTTTTCCGTTTACCGACTTTGTTTGTCCGGCACAACCAATGCTCCAGTAGCTTCTGTTCTGATTGTCATCTTATATGTAGAAAAAGGTTCAAAGTGAATCATCTAAGAAATTCTTAGTAAGAATGTTATTGCTGAGAATATTTACATTATGTACTTTTATTGCGAATTTTCAGTCAGATTGTTTCAAACAAACCATTGTTCATGTATATTTTGATTATACACCAAAGAAATAAATTACACACACGACACTCGTGGAAAAATAATAAATATAAGAAAAAGACGAAGAAAGAAAAGAAAATTTTGAGCAATTTTGAGAAATTTGGAACACAGAACTGAACTGCGACTGAGGTGGTTTTGTCAAATACAGTGCCAATAATAGACCATATGATAGTTGAAAATAATTTAAATGCTTAACCGATGAGGGTCTTGGCGTACACTGGGGAAGCAGCGTATTTGGCAATAGGGGCAGCATAGGCTGGGGCAGCGTAAGCCAATGGAGCGGCGTAGGCGGCCTTGGCGACAACAGTCTTAGCTACAACAGCTGGGGCAGAACGGTCTACGACGGCGTTGAATCCGTTGATTGGGTCAGCGGTGTAGGTAACGGTACGGACAGCACCATCGGGCTCGACTAAATTTATGAAACATAATCAGAGAAATGTCAACTCTGCCAAAATCTCGTCTAAATGTGTTTGCTTTATATCCCACTCTTACCAAGGGAGTATTGTCCTTGGACGACATCTCCGTCACGGGACTCGTGGGCGCTCTTGGAGTCTCCGGTGAGGGCATCAGAGACGGAATATTCCGTAGTTGTATTGTGGGTGGGGATCGTATGGCTCTGGGGCGACGGCAACAGTCTTGGCAACAGCAAGGGGGGCAATAGCCTTAGCGTATGGGGTGGCATAAGCGACTGGATGAGCGACCTTAGCGATAGTTGGAGCGTAGGCGAGGGGAGCGGCACGGAGCACTGGGGAGGCGACCTGAAAAACAAAATTTGCTCATTAGTCAAAACTTTGGTTTGCAAGGGTCAATTTCCTTTCAAAGGAATTGACCCTAAATGGAAAATTGTACATGCCCTTACAGCGTGGGCGAGTTGGGTGTAAGCTGGAGCAGCATAGGCTGGTGCAGCATACTAAATATTTGATAATTCACAATGCTTATTTGACCTGATAAATTTTTATTAAAAACATAAAACTGTGAAGCGAGAAAATGAACTTACAGCGGCAATGGGGGCAGCACCGTATGTAATGGCACCGGCGTTAACGGCAGCCGCGAGGGCCAAGATAGCGAAAGCCTGGAATAAGACAAATGAAAATTAGATATTTTACAAGTGTGTTTCGTTGTTAGAGAAAGGGTTTTCAGTTAATTTTTATTCGAAAAATATTCACTAGAGAAGAACTTACCTTGATCATTTTGAAGACTTATTAAGGTGGATGTTGTTTGGAGACTGAAAGTAAACTGATGACCACTACCAGGTGTAATTTTCCTTTTTATAGGAAGTCAACTTTGACGATAAGGTGTGTAGATGCGTTGAGGATGATGCAGTAAACGCAGTTTTCCGATCACATATCCCTACATATGAAACCCACGCGTGCTAAATGCGTCACCAGAAAGTTTAAGACTTTAACGCACTTGGCTGTTGGCTAAGGTGCTGTACCAAAACAGGGCCATAGGACAGTGAATGATGAGATGAATGAATGGCGGAGAAGATGGCGACGACGCTGCCATGCGATTTTACGTTGGAGGGGCTAATCAAACATTCTAACGCATTAAAAATGATATTATGTATAAATAAACCATAAAAAGGTTCGATGGATGGAAATCTCTTTTATGAAGGACCTCACCTACAACGACAAACTTGACCATTTATTAGATATAGCCCATCAGTCATCATCATCATCAACATTTGCAGTACCGGATCACTGCTACACTTTTCCATTCATTGATTAGGCTTTGATCGCCATAATTCTAGTGTTGTTAAGTATTGATAAATGAGATGTGCTTCATGCAAACTACTACAGAGAAGGGTTGTCGGTTGATATGCAAGTTATTAATTTGCTTTGTACTTTATTGGAACCACTGACATCATATTTTGTCAATGAAGAATGGCTCTGATTCTATGGATCTGCTTTGTCAGAAGTGCCTATGTTTGTCTGTCTAGACATTTTATACCTTGTTAACTTGTTTGTATGACAATCTTATAAATAGTAACTCCAATTCTGTCGTTTCGGGCGGGTCAAGTCAAAGTTCAAATGATTATTGCTTTTGAACACGCAGTTAACTAACAATCCAAAAATTGACGAAATTAATCGATCATTCTGAACTTAGCCTTAGAATTATCATATTCCGAATACAGAAGTTCATCATCTTGGTAGAATACGTAAATCATTTCTAAATCATGCTAATTCACAAAGTTACAATGTTGCATAACCTAACAAAGACAATTTTGCAAAATCCATTGTTGTGTGTGCGGAATGAAATGATGATTCATGTGATAAGACAAAATATATTTTTTGCTTCTACAATATTGCCTTGACCTTGCTACACATTAAAGGTTGGTAGCATCAGTGAAGAAGAAAAAACTGATTATTTCATTACACAAAAGCTAAATGTTCATGAACTAGTTATAATTATAATGATTTTGTGGTATGGTAATATGACCAGTTTGATATTAATATAAACTTAATGTGCTTCCGAAATAGAGCATCATTGGAGGTTTGAAACAAAATTAATGCTCCTACGTCGTCAATTTAATGACCATGTAAAATTTGTCACTTATCGGGCATATTTGTACATCCTTTAGCAGATAACGTGAATGTGATTATTGTAATATGTAGTCTAGTTATTATTACAATAACAGTTTAGTTAGCATTTTCACTATTCAAAGGTCAAATGGTACAATTTAAATTGTCTTTAGGTGACAGATCAACAAAGAGAAAACCGAAAGAACTGGCAAAGGTTTGTTCTAAAGAAACGTATAATTGTTAGCCAATAATAACTAGGTATCAATACAATCGAACCAAGCGTGTAGCACTTAACCTAGAAATGCCAAATCAACGATACGATCTTTTTAATAGCTAACAACGACATGAAATTATTTTTTATTTAATTATTAATGGCCAAACAGAGAGGGTTGCGTATATAGTCTTTTTGCATGTCTGCTCTTGAACATTTTCCGCTGATGCAATCTTCACTCTTTAACAGTCATGACATTTCCCTTTGTTGATCTAATGTAAGAAGGTACTTGGGTTGGTGACGATTATGACAAATTTGTGAATGCCAAAAAATAACTTAATACTACAAAAATTCAAACTTGTTCCATTTAAAGTTATGCAATAATAAAACTCAAATAGAACATTTTAAAGCACTAAATTTACAAATGAAGTTTGTGGATTTTATGGGGAATTCGATACTTCAACTTCAACCCTTTCTTTCCCTTGTAAAAAGTAGATATCTACATAGTCACAAAATATTCCGTTAGCCAACCTGGTCATCAGGGCTGACAAGGCCCCACCTCTTCAGTCTAATTTCAGTTATTCAATTATGCAGATTTTGGTAAATCATCTACTCTTAAAAAGAAGTGATTCAATAATAATTGTCTAACTTGAAAAGCTATATTTTACAAAGTTAATGGTGCAAGTGGCTTTTTGCGTTGTTATACAGTTCCAATTAAGCGAGGCCCATTGAAGGCATGCCTCTAATTAAATCAGATAATTAGCGAAGCAAAGATCTTTTATTTAGGTGCAAGGGCTAGGTTTTGGGTTACTGGTGCGTGATTCACTCACTCCATTTTTATATTTTGATAGTGACAAAGCTCTGCTAATTAGACAGTTGATAAGTTAATTTGTTGAAGATTATCGTTAGTATGTATGTATCAAGGAATATTCATCAAAGCAAACATGACCATAGCTTCCAGAACCTGTTACTGCATTCCACCGCGTTGTCAGCACCAGACGTGCCACAGAGTGATTGTTTGACAAAAGCTGCGATTTATGATGACACCTGTGTCAAATAGGTATCAGAAATGAATGGGATAAGGCAACACAAACAAATAAATATAATCAATACTATCTAGAGTAAGAGTCATATGCATTTTTATTTTAAAAATGTTAAATTCGCAGACCGGCCCTGCTTCTCCCATTTTCACCTCTCTCTCCATTGCTTTCATCATAAATATGCAAATGAAAATTAATGCAATAAAATAAAATACACAAAGTGATAAAAAATTAAAGTGGTCTCCAAACACAGTGGTGGTGACATGACATGACAAGGTTAAAGATACATTTCGCTCGTAAATTATTGCAATTTATAATGATTAATTGCGCTGATAGGGTTCGGAAAATAGATTATTGCCCATGTTGACCATGTCATTTGATAAAAAAGGATCAATCGCCCGACAAAGAAGTATGTAAAAAAGCAGTGTGCGAAGAAATAATCAAACCATCTCACTGTCAAAAAGTGGAGATTTGGAGATGATGCTTTTCTTTTATCAACGTTGTTGCAGTCAGTGGCCAAGTGTCACTGCCACAGTGCCACACCACCTGGTCGATGGCTGCATCATTTTCAACCACATCTACAATATATCTCTTCTTCGCATGATTGACATGATGACCATTGGAGGAGGGGTTACTCAAGCACTATATAATATTATGTTGTTGAGCACTCAGCACTTCTTTTCAATTATGTGCAAAAGCAAAAGGCAACTCTGCATATCAAATAATGAATGTTATAATTAATTATATATTACAGAGCAGTAGCGGTAATCACCTTATTATGCCTTAAAAACAAATCTCTTGGAGCTAATAGACACTCCCTTAACATTTACGATGTGTGTGTACAAACTTTGTCGTATATTTTTATTTATTGTATGTTACATACAACGACGCCTCAAGTATTACTCTGGTCATAATTGTTTTTAATCTTTTTCATTTCCGTTTATTACACTAATTGCCGAGAGTCGTCCTACGGGTTTAATATAATTTTGGCTCTTTCTTTTTATGTGAGTGAGCCTACGTCAAAGTCAAAGACAGGTGATGCTAATGAGTCTTATAAAGCCTCTGGTTACACAAACATAATAAAATAATAATTATGTAGGTCACCTTGTCGTCGACATGCTTGGAATAAATAGAAAAAGAAGACGTGAGATCATTTTTTCAGTCGGTAGAGCGTCGTAGCTTCCGACCATGACAATCCCAGTTTCTGTGCTCAAGTCTTTCTTCTTCTTCCTTCCTCTTGAAAATATATCTAACCAAGGTCATAGATGGGCCTTGCCATTTATTCATACCTAGTCAGTAATGAGCTATGATGTGTTGCAATTTTAAATGATAAAAACGTGTCAAAATGGTCACGTACAAGAATTATTGAATGCTTCCCGTCGGTTGCCAAATTGTTAAACGCCTCTTACGATTGTTTGAACAATTTAGGAGAGGAACTAAGGATATGCAGCTCGACTTGAATATTTAACGTTTATGTAGATGATTAAATTCATAAAAATAGCATGCGGTATTTTATTTTTAAAATCAAAACAGACTATTTAAACCCCTGAAATATTTTAGTGAATTCAAAGTCTTGTTGGACCAGTCCACTGCATGTCGGTGACACGATATCATTGCAACCTCCATTGTCTCTACCAATGGACCAAAAAGAGAGGTGGCCGATTTGATTGGTACTGGCCCAGTCAACAAGTTGACGACCATGAGCAAGTTCAAATTTTTTGCTATTAAAGTTCCTTCCTATCATGGGTGTGACGCCAAGCATCTTCTTTAATTCCTGGTCCGATTTTTCTGGCCAGATTTCTTTCATTTGTCCAAGTGTAGATTCAGCAGCACTAATGACTGCGTCTCCCCATGATGGCTTGCTACTTGGAAATTCCATGGCCATTGCGTTTACAATGTCAACGCGGACGCCATGCTTCTTTGCGCTGACAAGTGTGTCCACGCCCAAAGCCGGATTTAGACCAAAATCATCAGCCTGGACCATCAAAGTATAGCTGAAAGTAAAACAACACAGAATAGTATTGACGAGACGACTGTTTGAAGTTAGCCTGGATTATTAGGAAAGTAGATTTAAGTTATACTTTAATATTTATTTTGCTGACCTCACAGTAACCTCAGGTCGTTCTCTTTGAACCATGGCCAACGCACCATTAACAATGTCAAGATTAATTGGAGCTTCCACGTCAATGTCAAGATGAGTACTGCCAACAATATCCAATGCCTTTTTGTATGCATTAGCGAGCTCAGAAGCGGAACCGCAGCGATGTTCAAGGTAGTTTCCAAGAGCTCCTCCAAATGCCAAAATCATCTCGCCACCCTTTGCTTGAACTTCTTTGATGGGTCCTAGAATTGTGGGGTCGTCCAAGTCGAATTGGGTTGCCCATGTTGGAACGCAACCCTGAGTACCTCCGAGGACAAACGCTAAGGTGAAGGAATTCTGACCAGATGCATCGGAAATAGCGCGAATCCCGGGATTTGTGAATGTCACATCAATGTATGGAGCAAATTTTGGACCTCGGGAAAAGTGTTCAAATATTTATGTTTGTTCCGAAACTTTAAATTGCTATCCGTTGTGTTCATATGTGAAATGTGATGCGATAGGTATTTTTACAACTTACCTGCTCCATTTGCGAAACTCAAAGAAACGACCACAAAAACCGCGAAAACTTCTGAGTAAGCCATGTTTAGTTCGGGGTTTACAATATTTTATGGCGTTTTGAGATGGAAGTCAAGATTGACTGAAATCCCACGGAATCCGCAGAATTGAGTTTAAATCTTAAACTCTTCAAGGTGTTATCATTAATGGTTCATATTATGATTCTGTCATTAATTTTGATTAATTCTAACAACTTGAGGTTTTGTATTGTCCATAAAGTCTCGGAGTTAGTTTGTGTAAAATATTGAAAATTGACATTGATTGATGATAAGTTCATTATAAAGCCCATGCTGATAAAAGATATTATTATAATTATGACAAATAACATTATGTAATTTGCAATACAAAAATTCGTACATTTACTATAACTTCAGACGAGTCAAAATAAGTCACTGTCCAATCACGTTCCAAATTTATAAATTTTATTTGTACTGTTGATTGGTCTGCTTATTGATCGATTGATGACAAATAAAGTCACTCGTTTACACTTTCAAGTTCAAGTATTTTATTATGTATTGTACTTTCTTTTATCTTTTCTGCATCTGACAACGAAAATGGCAACGGACAGTAAAACTAAGGCTAAACCTATTGTTAGTCCCACCAGCGACGCAAAGTTAAGCGTTTGAATGGATGTAGTCATTTCTTGCAGTATGTCGGGCGCGATTTCTCTTGACTAAAATATAAAAGTTATTTATTGTATTTATGTAGCTTATCATTTTATATTCATTGATCATAACGAGATGACTTACTTGTTCCACCCATATTGAAGGGAAAAGCATTGAATGTAATTTGCGGAAATCCTTAAATAATTTTAGTGGCCGAATGTGCAGGTTTACTTGCGAACGTTTTGCCATTTGGAGAACCAAACCAGTTTTCTATGACCAATAAATGTACGCATTTAAATTAAAGAGATTAATTAATTAAAAGTTATGTTAGCGTTAAAAAAAATCTTACAGGTTCAATATCAACGTAAGGTTCATGCAAGATTTCATTTGGGTAATATCCGTTTGCTTGGTCCAAATATTCTTGAGATCCGTGTAAAAAGTGAGGGAGTGACAATGACACTGAAGCCCCTGTCAAGTTGCAATTTATGATTAAAAAGTGCAAGTAAGTTTTTTCATATCGCTTTTGTTATAAAAGTAGGTTTGAAAAGTATGAAACCTTTGGAACAGGCATTCATTTGATAACTACCGTCCTTCGGACAGTTTTTTTCATTTTCCCCAGGATTGGAACAATAGCACATATTTTCGGGTCTAGTCCTTGGATCTTGTAATTCAGTTGGAAGAATTGTAAAGCGATATCCGAGTAAGCCTCGAAATGTTATCTCTCTTTTGAAGCCATACTTGAACGTTCTACACATGCTTGGGTCGAAGAGTGTCAGGATTTTGTTTTTCATGATTCCTGGAGGAAAGATGCTTCCATCGTAAGATCCATCAATTTTTGCACATGAATCGTCGTCCCACCATTTCAGTTTTGCAGTTTTATTCCAAGTGATTATTTGTCCAATACTTTCTTCATTGTCAATACCTTTGGACACAACAAAGTCTCCTTGATTTGAATTATTTCTCTGTAAACAGTCCGATTTTTGTATTACACAAATAATTGTTAATCCCTGTTTATTAATACGTCATGGATAATTAAACTAACAGTATAGAAAAATCCAAATTTATTGTCCGGCATGTATTTTTCTCCTGTAATGGATGAAAATGTTGCCAATAACTCGTGGTGAAATCCTCCGAAAAGGAGTTGCTTCACCGTTTTTGTCAGGAACAATCCCTCATTAAACCTTGTTAGCACTCCCATCACCACTATTCGAGAGAATGAAGATAGCTTGGAAACTTGCTCCGCGAATCCCTTCATTGAATACAAAAAATATATCGAGCAGATTAATAAAATGATCATTATTTTACTAGTGTCAATATTACAACCACATAAACTTACTGCAAACGGGACATTGAGAACGGTAATTATGTCATTTTCTGTTCCGCTACTGAGGTCTTTACGGAAATGGTATTGTTCCAGATCTTTGTACTTTAGGATATTCGGTTGATTGAGTTTTGAATCTACGATTCGTGTAATATTTCCTCTAGGGTTTTGTAATTTATTTTTGAAAATTTATTTTTAAAGTCATATCTTTAACTTTTAAATGTCTTAAAAGAGTTTTTCTGTCTTACTGGTATACAAATGGACCGACTTCTTTCAAATTGGGCTTCTCGCCGGAAATTACTCCCTCGGTGTTGGTAACATTGAAAAAGAATATTTTCATGTAGCTGACTGAATCGTAGCTTGAATTCCATGAGAGTTGTTGGACACCATCTCCCTTAAAATTAAGTTGGTGAAATTAAAATATAATAATTATTATACAAAGTTAAATTTAAAATTATCACGAGTATAAACCTGAGATGATACAAGTTGAAGTAATGTGGGTCCGCTGATCCAAGCAGCAATCGAGATCACTACCGTGGCTAGCCCACAACAGAGAAGAAAACAAGGAAGTTTCTCCATATTTACAGGAACAAAAAATAATTCATTGATTTCTATTTCGTTACTTTTGCATCCTGAAATTATTTGTCCCGAAAAATGTTATAAAAAATGATCAGTTCACGACTAAAAATAGTGACAAAATATTTATCCAGAATTGAACACACATTAGAGCACACGCTTTCTCAATTATCAAGAATCAAGAATGAGCTGCCCAATCTGGCCCGACTGGTTTGAAATGTGAAAGAATCATGAGTAGGACAATAGATCGATGCATGCTTTTAAACAATTGTATTGCCAGCATATTTTAAGATAACCTTTTCATTGATGTGGCGAGGAAACAAAATGCGGAGCGAATTTTTATGGATACAAGATCTGAAACAGCCTCAGGGGCAAAAATGTGATTCTCTTTAGCCACACGAGGCGAGGCAACATTTTACAAAGTTGAAGATCAAGATCAACTCAAGAGTATAAAGATGCTCGTGCTGTAGGGAGTTATGCAATCCATGAACACGCGAATAAAATTAAACTTAGGATACAGTTGCATACACTTAGTGGTGAGACTGTCGGGTCTCAAATTTTTTTTTGAATTTCTGGTCGAGATAGGTATCAAAATGACCGGAATAACACACTGAATACGAATCCGAAATAAAAAGTGAAATAAATTGTAAAGTTTTTGAGTTATGGCGGGAAATGTGGTTTTTCAAAAAAGTTTTCAGACCACATGATTTGGGGTATTAAAGTGACCG